>STHB01021367.1:0-11831 GCA_018908115.1 Anopheles rivulorum
CCCTGTCGACGATTCAAAAATTGCCACGGGAAACGCCATTCGATCGGAATGACGCCGCAGTACGGGAAGACGGATCACAAATGAACTGGAAACTGCGCATCGTTCGTTCCGGTTGCGGTCCAGTTCAGTTTCATTTCTTGGAAGGATTTTTTCTTGTTTTTTTTTGTTTGGTTTAGTTCTTCCACTTGCCTTGTTCAATGGGGCTGTTACGCTTTTTTTTCCTGCTGTATATGAAACACACGTGAAACAGTTGGTGTCCTTGCTGGTGAGGGCGGAAAATTCAAAGGAAGACAAAAATTTCAAGCTGCAAGTAAGGTTTTTTTGCTCTTTAGGACAAATTTGTCCGATATACGTCAAGCTGTTCATTTAACGTGTCAATGTTGCGATGAGTATGTTCAAAGAATGTTGGACAGTATTGTGACAAAAATCAATGTTAGTCAGTTAAAAGAAGTGGGTAACGTTTTCCGTTGATAAAGGAAAAGTCTATTTGCCATATCTGTTTGATTTTCCATGTGGCATGGATGCAAAGGATATAATCGTATACCGATTGAGTATCTGATAGTCGGATCCGATTTTTAAATAAAATAATAATGAGATATGTAAATAAATAATTAATTAATCAATTACTTAATGAATATAATAAAAATAAATAAATGAATTAAATCATGAAATAAAAATGTATAAACATGTAAATAAGTTATAAAATGAAAGAAAAAACATATAAATAAATAGTTAAACCAATTGATGTTGATAGATAAACCAGTTGAATTAAATTAAAAAATAATTAAATATAAAAGAATAAAAATATAAATAATCTAGTAAAATAAATGAATAAATATGTATATAGATACACAAATGAATAGATAAATAAATAAATAAATAAATTTAACAATAATTAAATGAATAAGTACATGAAACAGAAATAAATAAATATGTAAATCAGTTAGTAACTGAATCATTAAATAAACAAAAATAAATAAATAAATAAATAAACAAATAAATATATAATCAAATAAATAAATAAATACATAAATAAATAAATGAATAAATGGATGAATGGTTGAAGGAATGCAAACAGATATGAATAAATAAATTAAAACAACTGATAATATTTAACATTTCTACTTCAAAACATTATTAATTTTTACATTTATTGACATTACGATGAGCATCTTCGCAAACCAATTAATAAAACCAGCCTCTAACTTTCTTTTATCATCTCCAAAACCAAAACCATGTTCACTTCGTTCCTTCGCTGCTCAGTGTGGTAACAATTTTATCATTTGCTCTGCTCACGTCGTCAAGGATCGTTAAATTGGATGCTATATACTCTTCTGCCACTGCTTGTGAAGCGAATTTCTTGAATTATAAGTTCAATCCAACCCCGACCCTCCAAACGCAACTCGCGCTCGTGTTTCGCTTCGAGCGTGAAGCAGAAACATGAAAAGCATTCAGTTAATTAGAATGCATTAGAATAAATTTTCGGTACGTCGGTTACAGGCGTCGGTTACTTGGGCAAGAATGGAAAGACAGCAGCACAAAGCATCCACACGGGAACAATTATAGAATTCCGCTCAGAAACAAAAAACGACCCAAAACCGATTCGCAGTACATAATTTGGCCATTTTCATAATGTGTATTCATGTCGTGTGCTACTCGCACACAGCAAATGTTGGCACAGATCGATTAGAAAGAATTCGTTGCTTCGCTGTAGGTGAATGTATCGCAGCATAAATGAGCATGGCGCAAGCTGAGAACGCTCAAAGGCACCCATTTGACGAGGTGGAATGAAAAATTGCACGAAAGAAAACTAAAGCGACCGGCTGCTGGGGTGACAATCGGTGCCGACCAGGATGAGAAGATCTGCACCTTGAACGTTCGGTAGCACGGTGTGTGTACGGCATCGCACGTCCCAATAATCAATTGGCCGTAAAGTGGGTCAAATTCGATGGTGAAAAAAGGCGAACCAGGAGGGTTTCCTGCATCTGACTCATCTTCATCAACGGGCTTGGGTGATACGTTTTCGAGTCGATCGGTCGTTCGTTCGTACCAAACTTCCCAGCCATAGCCTTTTTTTCCCCATTTGTTACCGTATGCTTGAGGACACAGGACACACAGAGGGAAGCATTCTTCTTGACAAGCAAGATGATCACACCGTTTGCTTGAACGATGGCGATGATGATACCTGCTTGGTTCCCAGGTTTAGGAAAAAAAGCCCAAGCAAGCAAGCAAGGAAACAGCTGCGGAGACATGGTAAACTTCTGACACTGCTATCACTGCTCGGTAGCAGGGAACTGTTCCACCTGAAAGAGCACACCAGCCTGCACTAAATTAAACATAGCACAGCAAACGCAAAATTCATCACCATCACTGAACAGGCTCGAAAAATCGTTTGTCCAAACCAGGGACGACATTACACACGTGGGCCCTGTTACACGCTGCGGCTCCATGGTGTACCAGGTGTGGCGAAAGTTGTTCGGCGTATGTGAATTGAATTTCAGTTTCATTTTTGTGGCTGATATTTTCCTTCTCTCTCTCTCTCTCTTTTATTTGAGGTTCCAAATTTATTTCCAACCATGGCGGGTTTTTCATGCTCACCCTAACCATCCCGGGGATGGAACAAAGGGGTGGAAAGGAAAATTTTCTGTTCCACAACCCGTTTACAACAACCCGACCATCTGCAGTCAGGTGTTATTCGGTTTTATTTCCTCGTTATACATTCCACTGCAGATAGAGGGATTCGGTATTGCCCAAGAATCAGTCAGCTTATGGCACGCGTGTGTCCTTCATCACTCATCTTCCTGTCCGGCCAGGTGCCAAGGGAGAAGTGTGGCGGGAAGGGAGAGGGGTGGATTCTTAATTTTATTCACTTTTTCCTCCCAGCACATGTGTTCCTGTCCATACGGCAACGAGATCAAACAAGAGTTTCGCAAGCTGGTGACCATTTCGGTAGCGCTGGTAAAAACTTCATCAGCAATAATAATCAACCATGAGTGAATAAAACGGGGGAGGATGGGGAGTTTTTACTTCTTGGGGTACTGGGAAAAAACTGTCCACCGAAAGATGAAGAACTTGAAGTTGTTCGTGTTGTAAAATGGATTAGTTTTGATTTCGCTTTCCCCTCGTGCGGCCGAGTGCCGCATTAACGCCAACTCGCCATCGTTTGTAACATCCAGCAGCGAAAGCCCATCTTTTACGAGGGTTTGTTGTATGTGTGTTTTAATTAAACTTTCCCATCAAGAAGTCAACGAAAAAGCGGGGAGTTGCGGTGGTTTTGTGTTTACCGGAAGCGGGTTTACCACCCATGTGCTGATGTGCTCGGTGATGCGTGCTCACATACAGCCTTGGGAGGTCTGTGTGTGTGTGTGTGTGTTTTATTAACCATTATTAACTTTCAACCCATCTACGCATAGCGTACCTTAGCGCTGTCAATTTTTTTTTGTTTTCGGTCAGTTTCGAGATTAACGCACTTCACGCACAAAACACTTTAACCCGCACACCGGGAACGATAATCGCTGCTGGCGTGAAGGAACGGTACAGGAATCTAGCGAACGCCGGTTCCGTGTAAAGGGAGTTTTCTTACGTTCACATCCCCATGCCCCCGATCTTGGCAATGGGGTCGCACCAGGTGGAAATTGAATCTTCTCCGCTTCGTTGTTAGGGGAAACTCTTTTGGAAGTGATTAAATTTTATCACAACCAAAACCGGGTGCGACCTTTGCCGGCTGCTGACTGGGTGGGTGAGACACCCCATTGCTTCATCTTCATCTGCCGTGACCGAACCTGGGGTCAACTTTCTGCTGAGAGAGTTTGTTTTCTTTTCCGGTTCTGGTGTCTTTGTTGAAGGAAGCGACGTAAGGTGTGCTAATGCAAATTAAAGCCCCATTGAAGCATGTCGTAGGACACCGCACCACTGTGTGTTTGTGACGCCCCCGGTTGCGAGATGATGTTCAGCTATCTTTTGTCCCTATCTTGTTCGGTTGCTCGAGGTGAACCAGAATGCTTTGCTTATCATGTGTATTGTTATCATTTTTTCACCTGCAAGATTTTTACACAAAAGGCTACACAAAAATGACCTTAATTACACGCGCTTCAACGTCGCTTGTGGGCAGGTTTTTGTATTTTCCTACTTTTTTCCCCTTTTTTTTGCTCCTCATCCCTTAAGTTAGGAAGCAAGTTTTAAGCGATATTATTTATTAACAATAAACAAGGTTGTTCAACGGGGAGGTGGGATCTTTTTTTTTTATGTTCCAAAAAATTTCCCTTCTCATTAGCGATAGGGAGAGATATAACCAAAACCAGCCACTACACCCAACTAGTGTAGCGGTTTAAATTGCAAATAATTAATCACTGTTTGATGAGGTGTGCGTGTACATATAAGAAAATCCTCCATCTCAACCATCTTTTACGAACGAACCGTTGATATTTATTTACCATCCGGACAACTCACAACTCCTTGCCGGAGTTACATTACGGCTGCCCCGCGTATAGGCTTGTAATCACGGCGAAAACGAAGCGAAAACTTGACGGTCGACAATGATTGAAAGTGACGACAGACCCACCCACCCCGGTCTGGTTTAGCCCTGCCCGAATCTCTATTGCTTCCGACAGCTGACACAGTTCTGCAACGTACGTCGCGTTCATTTATCTTTGTTGTTGTGCACGCTCGTTCCCATTCCCACAAGGTACACCAAACCAAGCAAGCAAAGGAAGAAAAACAGGAAACTCGTGTGTGAGTGGTAAAATAAGAGTATTTAACAAACAAAAAAGAAAGGGAAAAATCCTACACATCCCTTGGTGGAAATGAATTTCCCCGTTTTTTATCCCGTTTACCTCCCCGAAAAGAGAGGTAGAAAAATTTCCCACTCGGTGAATCCGTTGAGTACACACTTCCAATCGCGTGAGTGCCCGTGAGTGCTAACGTCGCACACACGAAACGAGTGGCTATGGTTCGCCATCGCGCAGACTCGCCAGTTGTGTGTGCATCCGTTCTAAGTTGAAAAACACGCGCGAGCGAACCGTGCTAAGAACGAGCGGGACCGGAAGGTGCTGGTACACGGGATTTCGTTTCAGATCTCTGCCTACCGTTGGCCACGCAAGCTGCACGAAACCCGTGTCCCGTGAACTGTGTGTGTGCGTGTGTGTTTTTTTGTTTCACCCAGCTCTTGGCCGTCGACTGTTTTGGGAGTGTGTGGTTGTTTTTTTGCGCGGATGTTGTCGCGGTTAATTGCGGCCACCGTTCCGTGCTAAAAGGTGTGTTTTGTGTACATCTGTGTGTGTGTGTGTGTGTTTTGGATGTAATTGGGTTTTGGTGAAGGAATCTTGAAAGGGCAACAACAAAGAATTACTCCAAACACAACTGCCTAGACACATCGCCACTGTCTATCGTGTCCGCTGGGAGTATCGTGATTTCGTTACGTGTCGCACGACTGTTGCGACCGGCCGTTCGTCTGTGGAGTGTGTTTGGGTGGGGGGAAAAAACACACTCGCACGACCCCCCCCCCCCAACTCGTGACGAAAACAAAAAAAATGACGACGACGTCGGGAGCATGTTAAAAGTGGCAATACGTGGTGATTTGTTTGTGTTGAGTGTGTAACGTGTGTTACGGGTGGCCTATCACCCTCGCCACCCACTCTCCTTAACCCCCCCCCCCCCCCCCCCCCCCCCCCCCCCCCCCCCCCCCCCCCCCCCCCCCCCCCCCCCCCCCCCCCCCCCCCCCCCCCCATTGCGAAGTAAAGTGGGTAAACGTTGGCAAAAGGTTCCACAAGCGGCAAAAGTACTCGAAACATATTCCCAAACCCCTTAAGAAAAGGAAATCTTCCTTCAAGCACGCATCCTTTTGATGCGGCCCGTCAACTACATCTGTCCGCGTGCTTGGTTCCGTAGGTATAAGAATCTATCCCACTCTCCCCTGTGTGTGTGTTAGTATAAACAATAGGGCCACCACTGTGTCATCGGCAGGACGATCCGGTGTGCCACTTCAATGCATCCCTCTTGCCGGCCGAAAGTCAAAGCGCGGACCCCGAAACAATGGTTTGGAGCTATCTTCACCCAGAAAGCCATAAAGACGACTAACGTCTTTCGGTGATGATAACGGTTTGGAGCACGATAGAAGAGAAACACGTTTCGTGGAGTGGGTTTGTCCCCCAAAAAAGGGGTGACAGAAAATATGGTCCCACTGGCCTATTCCATCCGAGTGTGTTTGTTTGTGTGGATTGAGGTGCATTTAGCAAACAATGGGAACAAACTCGATGACCGAACACCAACACCGTCTCTTGTTTTACGAATTAAAATACAAAAGGAGCCACTCCATTTAATGGCTGTGTAATGTAATAGAGTTCGCTAAATAAAACCAAAACAAAATGGAAATGGGACATACAGAAAAGCTTAATATAAAATGGACACTCACTCAAGCGCCATGTGTGGCACTTTTGACGCTAAGAGCCGCAACAAAAGATAAGAGTCTTGGTTTTTTGGAGGCTTTTTAGTTGCAATCGCTCGCTTCGGCTTCTGTTGGACAAACCTTGGTAGCATTGGGACAAGGCGCCCTGTCGGAAAGGGGTCATGGACATTTCACATTCTGGCTAAAAACTCCATCCGTGCAATCGATGCTGCCTGCCCAGATAAAGTATATTCCGGTTCCGGTTTCAGGGGAATCACCTATCACGGTACCATAATCAGTGCAGGTTCTGCAGGCAAAGGATTCCGTCCCGTAAGCCACCAGTGCAAGCAAGCAAAACGGATGCAAAAGCGCAAAAGGTGAAGCTGAAACTTAAAATAAAATACGTGATTGTTATTTCAGCTGGACGATGGTCCAGCGCCAAGAAGTGTGCAACGGAACGGTTGGGAAAGGGGAAAACAGTTCCACCCATGCTCGTTTGCTGTGTCAGTGAGTTTGATAATTAAAAATGCCCCGAACCCTGAACGTGGATGACATTTTTTCCTTCGCAATGCCCATCGTTGGTCTCGTGGTGGTTTCCTCAGGAAAATCAAACGACGGTATCGAACGGGCAATAAAAAAAAACCGACCGAATACGAACGGAAGGGAAGGATTCGTTAGGATTCGTCTGGTGGATGGAAAATGGGATGAAAAAGGACTTTGCAAAAAAAAAACGTCCCGGAAAAACTGGGAAAATTTAATGCTTACTCAAGGGATCGAAAACGGCACGATTAAAAAGATGAATGAGGGGAATAAGCTTTATACCACTTTTCCAGGAACGATTGTGCATATATCGTGCACCATGGTGCTAATCACAGGGATGGGAATCCCATAAAAATACAACACTCGTACGTAGGGTAGCAAATGCAAAAGAAAAAAGACTCACACATCGATTTTGGCATGCGAAAACTAGCTCATCCTTTCGATCGTATTTTCTCTTTCAAACTCGTCGTCGGTTGTGTTTTTGCAAGTCTAATGTGTGTTTTTTCCGAAACGTTTTACAGCTTCGTGTCTCCTGATCTGTTACACATCTTGTGGCGTAAAGGTACAAGTGGCAGTGAAACGAAAACGAGCACACGAGTGCCAGTGAAGGGTGGCATTACATTAAAGTGCAAAGTTTTTTTTTTTGAGGGTAAAAGTGATAAATTTGGGCCTCCGCTCTTTGGTAGTGGCCACCGCTCGACGGCAAACAGTAGTGTGGTGTGAGCAGAAATTGCTTTTAAAAAATCCAACCAACAAGAAGCAACAGGATAAGTGAAGATAATAACAAAGAGAGAGAGAGAGAGAGAAAGAGAGAGAGGGAAAAAAAAGGAAAAAATATTATCCCTTCTTGTCTGTGTGTATCTGTGGTTTTGTGTGAGTGTGCGAGTGTTTGTGTGATAAAAAAACGGGGTAACAATAATTCATTTATCACACGCAAATCCAAAGCGTGAATCCTTGTGAAACGTGAAATAAGCGTCAACGCAAACAAAGGGCGCTATTATCCGGAGTCGAAGTCGCAACCAAACCCCCCTGTGACCCCGTGGCACAAAGTGAAGTGAAGTGAAGTGAAGTGGTGGAGAAGAGGAAAAGGATAAGTGTGTGGGAGAAGGGAGTGGGGTAATTTTTCCACCCGGAAGGACACCGTCAAATTTGTGTGGCGTATTATTTTTTCTTTAATTGGATTAAAACTACCCCCGGCCGGCGTTTTTTCGACCCCTACCTCCCCCCAACCCAACCGGAAGCGGAACTCACAGAAACTCTCGCGGGGTGGGTTTCGGTTCCATTTTCGCTTGTGGAGCAATAGCAACAGGAGAAGCGAAAAAAAAAACACCGCATCGCAGGTGAGCACGGCCCAGGTGATGATATTGCACTGTACTCTTTTGCAGCAAACTTGAATTTTCAACCGGCTGCCCCTTTCCATTCTGGCTGGCGGAACCGGTCAGCGGTTAACCTTCGTCTTTGCGTGACGGGTTAAAATTGGCATCGGCATGACTAATGAGCGCAATCAGGAGAAGAAAAAATGGAAAACGCCCTACGGACGGACGGGTGGATGACGCTTCTCCGATGCGGTGCCGTCTGAATTTGGACGCCCTTAGCACGACATTTTGTTTTCCTGGTTAAAGTTGTGTGTGACCGGTAGCAATGTGCTTCGTAATTAAATTCCTTCCCGCAGATCGGGGTCCCAAATATTTCGCTCATCGAACCGGCACAGGGACAAACTTTTCCACCTGTTCCACCGAACGGTCGCTGTCATGTTCGGCTTTTTGCAGCTAAACATGGTTGCATTCTACACCGTACAAGCGGTCTAGAACGTTTCAAGCAGTCTAATTAAAATAAGGGAGAAACGGTGACCCAATGCTTTCGGCGGACTGTTTTCAAACTAACCGGAATGGGGGCAAAAAGTTTATTCACATTGATGCCAGGACGTTGGGCATTAGCAATTTGGGGAGGGAATCGATTTTAAAATTTAATGTACCGCATTGATGGTTTTTCGTTAATTACCAACACCACTGAATTTATAAACAACGTTACGAAACTTATCACCAAATGTGACGGGGAACCGGATTTTAAATCCATCCCGACGCAACGAGCAAGATTAAGCGAGATTCGTGCTGTTTATGACACGCGAGCGCATCAATCTTCTTGTCAAAAATGGGCTGATGGAAGGGTGTGGGTGGGTGTGCCGGGTAAATCTGCCTCATAAATACCCATCTACGTCAGACGCAGCCGAGATCTGCGTAATTATATTCGCATCGACGACATTAACCAAGCGCGCGTACGAGACAAACGGGAACTTTTTGTCGTACAAATGTGGCAGGATTTGCCCGGCTCGGTGGAAAACCCATGTAGTACTTTAATGTATTCCTCATCAACAAAACTCCCCCCCCCCCCCCCCCCTTCGTCCAATGGCTGTGGCATTATGATGATAATGGTGACGACTCCTGTGCGCGGCCAGGAAAGAAGCAAAGAAGCGATTCCTGCATGCCATGCCAGAATGAACGAAACACACACGCAGACAGACAGAAAGACACAGTTGTGCTTGGGAGGATTTATGATGCTTTGATGGGTAGGACTGCCTTCTAGTTCTCTATGCGTATGTGTTTGTGGTATCATCTTGCCACGGCCTCGAGACGTGTAAGCACAAGCCAGGACCTTCGTTGTTACCCTGGCGCCACGGGAAAAATGGAACCTTTCTGTATGATCTCGTGCTTGTACGGGACCGTTGGACGCTTGGAAAAGGTACAAGCATCCTGTACACTGTTACGGCAAGTTGCGCTATAAAATGCGCAACTGGCAAACAAAGCGACGTGTCGGTAACAATCCGTGCCATTTTTGGTTGTTGTTGTGCTTTGTTCTGGTTTTCTCAGACATGCTCAGACTACTAGCGCTAGGATGGGCGAGTTGTGTCATGAAAGCAAGGCGGAAAAGAAAAAAACACTAAACTGGCGACTCTAAGAACGCCTCCATTTGCCCTTACATTTGCGAGGTTGAAGTTAAAGTAAAAGAAAAGGAGACAAAAAAAACTTCCCTCCGAAGGAAGCCTTTCAAACTGGCAGCTGTTTAACAAACTAACTAAGGAGCTGCCCTTTAAGGGGCGCCAACCGAAAGACAAACCACGAGATGTATTCCGCGAAATGAACGACTGGTTTTTATTTCTTGCGTAGACCTGGTCTGGGCTGAAGTTATAAAGGCTCCAGGCAAAAAGTAAGCATAACAGCCAGCGAAGAAGCATTCCCTCCAAATAGTCGGAATGGCTGGACGCACTGCTGGACACCCACCAGAAACTCGCTCATAAACTGAACAAAAGAGCCGTTGATTTTTGATTATGGGGTTGCTACTTTTTTCGGGGCCAAATGCGTTTCTTTTTATTCTGGTTCCGCCAAACGCCTAAAGGGCCACCACCGTCCCGGAGAAGGAGTGGTCAACTTGTGATACAGTCTGCAGTTAACCAAGCGCCGGCAAAGTAAAATCCATCATTTTCGCATCATTGAGACAAACGATAATAATGTTCAGTGTGAGGTCCACCCTCACATCAGCGTTCGCCAAAAGTTGCGAGCAATGGCCACCAACGAATAGACAACGGATAGGTCCCAACTTCTCATGTTTGGGTCACCCTATTCTTGGGATGGGAGCAAAGCAATAATGAATTGAGCAGCATATTTACCCATCTCTCCGTAAGCCTCTTTGCATTAAACATGCTGCTTTCTTCGGAAGGAACTCTCCGGAGGCTTTGTATGAAGCGTCTATAGAATAGCGATTGAAAGCTGTTTTCCTCGAAAATTTTGCTATCACCTTAAGGTGCTGCTGCCAAGGAGCCGAACTGAATGATCGCTTGATGTGGAAAGCCGTTGACAACCGGTTAACCCCACAACCATGCTCAGGCTCATCTACATCAAATGGAATCGGTTACAAAGTTACATTCGGCAACACAGCGGTTCCCTTGGCATCGCGGTTCCCGGCCGCTGGTAGTAGTGATGAATAAATGAATGCCGAACGCAGCATTTCCCACTTGGCCTGTCGTTCTTGGCTTTGGCCACTGGTTTGAATTTAATTTACAAAAGCAACCAACTAGAACCCACCAACAACACCGGCTGATAATCATGGCCCAAAACAAGCCCAAAACAAGTCAAAGGGAAGAAGCCGCATGGTACGACAACAGGGTATCCGTGGCACTCTCCGGTACAGGCCTTGATTCGCTTCTATCTGATGGTGTTTTGCATGTTATTTCCCACGTAAAACTGCCTGCTTTTGCATGTTATCGCCACCAGTGCCCCAACGATGGTGTTCTCGGTTGGGATTCTCAGGTACTCAGGCGCAGCAACTGGTTAAGCTTCAACCGGGTTGTTTTCTTTCGGCAAAGCAAAACTGTCATCTGTTGATGGGTACGCAAGATTTCGAAGGTGGCCTTTCGTGAGTAGTTCTAAGGATATTTTGGGGTTATATCGCTTATCTCGCTGAGTATCATTAGGACACTTGGTTGTTTGGAGTAAAGTAGCAGGAATTTTGGTCATAAAACTTGTTGTACACAACTGCTTGTAATATCTGCTTCAAGTTCTCCAAAACTTTTTCTTATCGCAAGCTAATTTAAAGCTTAATATTAAAGAAAATTCCCAGCAATATCTGCTCCAAACTTGTTTCATAAAACGCCCTCTAATGCATCTAATGTCTGCTCATTGTTCACCCAAAAGCCCTTCCCATCGCAGCACAGTTCTGACTTGATCGTCCTACTAGGCGAACTCGCATTAGTAACTAATTTCGGCTAATCAAACTTCAAGAATAATAGACCAGCGTGGCATGGCTGTCTTTAATCGGTCACTCTTATTAATGGATACGCCGACCAGGACGCTAATAAAGCGTTCGTTCCGGCGGTTGTCCTGACTATCACGATCAGACTTGATGGAGCTCAGTA
>STHB01021376.1:0-11831 GCA_018908115.1 Anopheles rivulorum
GTGTCTCGGCTGACCTGAAAATATGTGAGACGCTTCTGACGCCTACCACCACCTGGGTCATCGTTCAGTTTTGCAGCAAACGAAACAAAAAAAGGAACAAAAAAGTTTACTGCAAAGAACGGCACACGTGTAAGGAAGGAATGTAGAAGCGTACTCGGCGGTGACTTGACGATGTATTTATAGACCTCCAGGGGAAGCCATACGAAGATACATTCTTCCCTTTTTAGAGCCTACAACCTTTACATGGATGCACACACATGCACACACAGAGACATACACGTGTTGTACGGATGTGTTCTTGTTTGTGACGATGTACGGCCTAGAACAAGAACAGCCTAGAAAAGTTGGTGGGTCTTTACCACCTCCTCCGCTTATAGTCGAACGATAATCGGCTAATGGAAGCTTGCCAACTGCACTACTCTCGAGCAGTGAGTGAGTGTACCCACGCCACAGGAAATGGGGGAGGAGGGAGAGGGGCAATATGGCACAACCCGTGCGGAAGGAAGTAGGAAAACCGTAGCAGAGAGAGAGAGAGAGAGAAAGGAAGAGAGAGACCCCACAATGACCTGCCTACATCATCTCATCAGCAGTAGGAACACTAGCCCGCCTGTGTGTGGGCGCTTTGCCCGAGGATAAAATCATCCCTATGCAGTGCAAGAGTGCACTTTCGGAAAAACTTCCCACAACTCCCGCATCACACTTCCCTGTTTCTCTCCGCCCCCTTCGTTGCTGCGTTTTTCCATTCTTTGCAATTCCATCAACGCTCTCCCTCTCTCTCTCCCTCTCCACCCTCCCCCAATGCACCGGTAATTAAATTTTCGCTTACATTTCCCCTTTCCTCCTCCCTTCCCACATCGGCCCTCTCCGGTGCCTTTCACCGTCCTTATGCCATCCAATCCATCCATCCATCCAGCCATGTGGCTCTCACGTGGCGTTCTACGGTTGACAATGACGATGAACAACCTCTGTTGGTAAGGAGGCGCACACAGCGTTAAAGCCGAAGGCCACTGGCAAAATAAGTAAAAGAACGACACAACTCATTTCACATTCACCTGTAAAATCAACCAACCAACCGCCATCGACGAGAACCGACGGGATTTGCTTACGGGGTTTGTTAGGTTCCTTTTGCCTGCCCATTGCACGCGCTCGCGTCGTCCAAAAGGATGTGTGTGTGTGTGTGTGTTCTTCAAATGGATAAGGTTCCCGGTTCATGGTTCTGGGTTCCCCACCTTCCCTCACTAATTCCCCCAGGCATCTCTCGCCCGACCGGCTGAATGTATGGAAATAATAATCCAATTTAAAGCGGAACCTTTATCGGTTCCGTACCGCGACAAGCCAAGGAAGCGAAACCCTGACACGCCCGAAAGGTATCTTTTGCTCACCGATGCCCGAGCACCGACCGCTGGAATTAAGTTACCCAATCAGCACGGCTAGTTATTGGATAGAACTCACGCTATCACCCCTCCCCGCCGGTGGTGCTTTGTAAGGTTTCTTCACGATTTACCAATGAAGAACCGGGCACACTGGGGAAGGGTGGTACACACTTGTAAGTTTTCATCACGACGATGGAGCACCGACGATGGTTTTCCGGTCCCTGTGCGAAGAACTTGAACAGAAGAACAGAACTCTTCCATTTCTTTTCTCTCTCTCTCTTGCAACAATGGCGGGTAACAAAGCGCACAGTGGGAGTTCCTCCTTTTAGGTGGAATACTAGCAGTTTCTGGGTTAATATGTTTTAATCTCATAAAAAAATAGGAGCCGAATAGGGAAACGTACGTCTCTCGTCCTGGTACCAACACATCACCCACAATGAGCAGCCGGATGCTATAAAAAGGATGCTTTTTTGAGTGTGTCATGACGATAAAGCTACGAATAATCGATAAGCGTGACTGGTCTGGTTTATTTTTTGCTTTCTCTCTCTCTACGTGCACTTAAAAATTCCACTCACTCGCAAAAAAACACTGCTTTTTGATGATTTGTAACAAAGAAATGTGTGCGAGTTTAACAAAAAAAAAATCCCCCGGTTCGAACTCACATAAAATTTACGGGAAACGGGATACTGATAATGTAGTAACCCCGGGAAGCTATAATAAGTTGAATAAAATGTTTAAAAAAGGTAAACTAAAGAGGGAAGGAAAGCATATATGTGGGCAGTATTGGTAAAGAGCAGCTAACAAAGGATCAAAGCACAGCCCAACAAAAGCAGTCGTTTTTAATCCTGTTGCGTGATGCTTTATACAAATTTGCCTAAATGTATGCAATCTGCATGGCTCGCAGTGACTTTTTGTCGGTCGCGTTGTTTAGTGCGATCTTCATTCCAAGCTCTTATCAATATGTTTATATGGTGTGCTTTATATTCATGTGCTGTCTTTTCGCTCCAAAAATATTTATATGCACAATCACAACCACCACCACGGTACCATCGACCTGGTTTCTTGTTGGAACTAGATCAAATCAACCACGCAGTGCAGTGCACTAAACCTTCCACAGCGGAAGAACCTACGGTGTATAACGTTTTTTTATCCCCATGCCATACCAGCATTGTGTTCCCGTGTACTGAAACATCATGGTTTTTTTTTTTGCATTTCAACCAACTTTTGGGTGGGTGGCCGCCCATCCCTCACCCCGAGGGCGATCAAAAATTATTTATTTGTTTTAGCCCGATAAACAAACTTGCTTCATCATGTGCTGCAGAGATAGTTGACGCTCGGTATCGTCAGGGGCTGACTTTTGCATTTTGATGTGCACAAGCATACACCACACTCCTCCTTCCCCCTCCCCCCCTTGTGCTCTTCGATTCACCTTCTGGTTTCCAATAAAACAAGAATGCTCGCGCTCATCATCCGATTTCGTGCCGCAGGGTCACACGTTATTGATTGTAACAACAACAACAACAACAACAATGACCACCAAATAAAATAAAATGCCAAGCAACCCACCCCCAACAACCCATTATTACACAACATACTCCCACAACACGCCACTCCTCTGTTCCTTCCCCCACCGGTGTACACCTTGTGATGTCCGTGTCCCGTACGGAAATCGCACAAATCCGATTTCGATACTGGGAAAACAACCCCTTCCCATGTTCCCATCCCCCATCGCCCACACACACACAAATACAGAATGATGTGTGTTTTGCGTACCGAAGCACATCACATCATTGAGCCGATTTTCCGCTGACAATTGGATCACAGGATGTGGATTGGCTGTGCTTCTTGACGTGCCCCGCCGGGGGTTGGATGGACTTTTATTGCTGCCATCCTGCTGCCAGCGACAGGTTCAGGTTCATCCTGCTCCCACCCCATAAAAGGCTTCCCATTGGCTTCCTCGGGTGACTCAACATTTCTCCCTCCGACCACTTTCCACCTCGTAATCTGCACCCTCCATCCTCTGGCCTGGTAGATATTTGTACGGCTTTTGCGTGCTCATAAAGCGCTGAAATGGCCACGCACCGAATGGTCGTCGCACCGTTTGACATTTTCTGCTGATGTAATGACACCGTGGTTCGCTGTACCACCCACCCATCAACCCACCCAAAAAGCGTGGATCACGTGGACGGTGGACCCTCTGGGGGGGGGGTGTAAAAGGTTGCGCAAAGGTTGTAGTGCAAAACGGGGAATAGTGCCGTAATCAAATTCTTCTGCAGCGTTTGTCCTGGAAACATTTATTTATAATTGCCTTCCGGTTTCGTTACAGATCTTTGTGTTCAACCAAAAGTACGAGCCAAACCCGGAACTGAAGCAGGCGCTCAGCTACCGTGAGGAGTACGACAAGTTGGCCAAATAGGCAGCTCAATATCGCAACCAGCTCGTAGCACGGAATCGAACCTTGGAGCCGCTTTAGATCTTCACCAGGACACAGCCACAGGATGCATTGGGGCGGCCCGTTGTGTGTGGACGCATATGAATAAATATATAACTAATCGATCCGTGTCGTGTTACCTTCCCCCGGCGGCAGATGGAATATATATTGTAGTGCGCCGCTTTCCACTGCTCTGTCGGGGGTTCGCTTGTGACTGTTAGTGTTATTGCCGTTGTCTCGATGTTGCGATGAAGTGTAGCAAATAACGTAGAACACATCACCCTACCTTAAACAAACAAACAAATAGAAAAATAGAAGCTTTAATTGTTTCTGCTCAGCTCAGCTCAGCTCAGTGCAATGCATTTGCATTTAGAACGTTTTGTGCAGCTTCACTTGGCGCTTCGCACAATTTGCAAGCGCATTTATCAGCATGCTTGCGCTGTTAAGTAGAAACAAGAAGTGAAACAAAAACAAGATGTCGTGTCATATAAACACACAATAAATACAAATCGATGTTTCCGCGCACACACACACACCTAGTACTCGTGCCGGAATGTGCCCGAGAGTAAACGAGCGAAGGAAAGAAACCGTCGGTCATGTTGATCGACATGAAATGGATGGAACGGAGTGAAGGAAAAAAAAAAAGAACAGCGTCACGACACACATATGCAGCATCTGCCGCTGTCATTGCAAATTGAATGAATTAATCGATTGATGGCGAGCACACACCACTTCCTGCTTCAAACAGTAGCAAACACGGCCAGCACCAGCACAAACGGACTCACCATTCCATGGGGGTGTTATACTCGGGAGATAAGGTTTGCGGCCGGAGAGTGCAGTTAAGTTGAGTTTCAAGAAGTCAACACAGAACACTGTAGCACCCTTGATTGAAGTTCCCACAATCGTCACCATCCCCCCAGTCGACCCCTTTTTGTTTCTCTCCCACCCCGTTGATGTGCAGAGCTGGCTCCACAAAGGGGTCCGATTGTGTGATTCTACTCCTCCACATCATCATCATCATCATCAGCCGGCGATGCCGATGTTTAGGTTCGGATTGTTCTCCGTGGATGCTATCACAATCTGTGGTTGGGGATTCTTGGTCCGCACGGCAGGATGCATGATGCACCGACCACCCGTCCCCCCCTCCCTCCTTTCTTTGAAGATGCTTCTCGTATGATTTAATCCATCCGGTATGTGTGGCACCACCAACACCACCACCACCATCAGACAAGCCCAGCCGATCGATTAACTGTGAGACATGATTGGTGATAAGTTCAACAGATTCTCGAGTCACGAGCATTAGCAGCAGCAGTAGCAGCATCATCATTGCTTCTTGTTCGGTGGTGGGGGAGTCTTCGTGTATGTGTGGGTTTGTTAAAAGATGATCTCAAAATGCACAATGATAAACATTTAGCTGCGGCTTCTTTCGCCCAGCACATCTTGTCACTCGGCACGATGAGCAAATGAGGCCAAAACTGTGCAATCGTTCATCGTGTAAATGAACATGAGACATTCGGAAGGCGTTTGCTCTCGAATGTATCAAAACATCAAGTGTCATACTATTCAGATTATGTTGCACCAAATGAAACAATTGTTTAATTAATTGATTTGCTTTTATACTGAAACAAACCATCATCCGCAATGTATATTAGGAGGCAAGAAACAAATAATATGTTTTTTTTTTATTTTCACTTGAGCATAAAAAAAAAACGTTATGTAATATCAGAAAACTTTTCTTCTCGCGCTCCCCCAGCTTGTGATCCCATCGTTGGGCTTCATCGTTGTGATTCATTCTCGTGTTTGCTCCACCTTTGATCTTCGGCACGAAAGGGAAACGACGTTAGCACCAAAGTTAAGAGGGAATTATGTGCGTTCTTTACCACCAGCCCACCCACAACTCCACAACATCACAATTATGCTGATGAAAGGAAGAAGTAGACAGTACGGGGGCTAAGGAAAGAAAACTATTTCTCAAGGGTTTAACGCGTTCGTGGAATGAGTGCCGACTCTGAGCGAGCGGCTTTCTCATCAGCGTTCTTTTTCTTTTTGTGTTTCCTTCTCTCTCCTGTTGTGAAGCTTCTTTTCTCTCCCCCTCCTTACTTTCACAATCATCCAGAAGTTCCCCTGGTCGGGAAGCATGTGATAATGATGATGGGTGGGGTTGGGTTGGGTAGGAAGAAGGCGGTTACACCATCACGTTTACATTGTACAGGGCAAGAGAGTCTTAATTTAACGAACGAGTCGGACATGACGAAAGCTTCAAGAAGCTTGTGGTGATGGGGTTGGTTTGAGGAGGGGGGGAGTTTGAGGTGGCCAGCACACACACACACTTTGTTGAGATTCGTTCCGAGGCTTTCTGGTTAGGATTTTTTCGCGTGACGAATATCCTGCTCAATCCTCTCCAATAGCAAACTTCGCAAGTCTTTCATTCCATGTGCATGTGTGTGTGTGTCGGGGGGGAGGGCATGCCTGATAAGGGGGAGGGGGAGAGTTACATGTTGTGTGTGTGTGTTTTTTTTGTTGTTGCTTCGTTTGGTTGTTTGGCCGTACTCTATTCTCATTGGTTTGGTCTTATTTTCGCATTTGTCTTTTGCTCCACACTTACCCAAAAGTGGCTCCGTGCAATCTATAACGAGAGAGAAAGAGAAGAAGGAACAAGAACGGACAATGTTTTACAAGTTTGTCTTCTTGCGCGAGGGGACACCGGGCGCGTATGCGTGGTAGGGGTAGGAGGTGAGGAAGGGATGAGGGGTTTTTTTTTATATATTGGCTTTGTTTTGTACGCGTTACGGTGCGGTAAGTTGTGTAACCTGGGAGTGTTACGCTGAATGCATAAGGAAGTAACTAAAGTGCGATCGGTTCCCGAACGCCAACACACCCCCTACCCCGATGTCACCGGAGGAGGATGAGACTAAAACTATACAGTGTTGTGTATTTGTGTGACTGTTTTTGTAATTATTATAAGTGTGTTTTGTGTATATGTATGTTTGTGTGTGCAATTTTTTTTTCTTCCACGCACGCAAAACACACAGGATGAGTTAAAAGAAAAGGAGAGAAAAAATAATGATGAAAAGCTATCAACAAAACAAAAAAATAAACACACACACGAATATCCATTTGCAGCGCTGCTGTCGCTACAGCCAAACCGGGGAAAAAAGAGACGGAGTTACCACATGCCATTTACGCTAAGCAAACAAAATACCACAACAAGAACAATGCGGCGGGGGGGAGGGTGGATGGGCGATTCGTTTAATTAATGCATGTTAAATTACGGTTAGTAAGGTGGTAAATCAACAACATAAATTGGAGGGAAATGAAAGGTAAAAATCAATACCGATTGCCGATACAGCTAAACGCGTATATGCGAGGATATGCGGGCACACTAAATGCAATGGCGGCAAAGGCACAGCAGACCGGTGTGCGTGCGTGCGATGACAATACACTAGGCCAAGGTAAGGCGAGCAAATGTTTTTTTTTTCTGTTGTTGTTTGGTTACACATACATAGAGGAACGCTGCCAAACGCTTAAAATAAAGTATCGTTTTACGAAAACAAATCTCACGCATCCCTAAACTCTTTACCAGAACGATTTAAAAAAAAACACGGATCATATTTCGTACCCACTTATGGTAGGGTAAAGTGGCAAGCTTTTAAAAGCCAGTATTAAGACGAATGCGTATGTACCACGAAAGTGTCAAAATGGAAAAAAAAACAAAGAAAAAGGAAAAACAGCAAAGAACATGCGAACTAAACGTGTGTGTGTGTGTGTGTGATTTATGGTCTATAACTTACTTCCACACACACACTTATGTATAGCACACGCACGGACGCGCAAAACTAATACGCTTCAATTGCTAACGATTTACCACTGCCAACACAGTGTAATCAACACGCAATGGGTCAGCATTTCGAATGGTATGCAGCAATTTAGCGAATCACACACACACACACACACATTTCATCTGATCCTTTCCGGTGCTACTACTGGTGGTAAAGTGAATGCTAAACCCACCAAATAATCTTCACTTTCACGCAAACCAGGTAAACGCACGCACGTACACACACGTGGTTTAACAATTAATCTCCATCTTTCTCTAACGAACGAAGTGTACGGATGTATAGAACTGCTAATCTATTCAAGAAAGCACAGCCCAAAAAAAAACAAAAAAAAAGGATCGTTTCGATTTTTCGACCATCCATAAACGGTAATAAAAATGGTTCTCCTTTTTCTCGCTCTCTTTCTCGATCCATGCATGCCTGGGCCATTAGATCCGCCCCAGTGAACCGATGGACGACATTAATTAAGCGTTAATTGCTATCGTAACGGAACGGTAGACCGGGGAACCGGAAATCTTATCGTCCTGCCAATAGCACCGCCCCCGATCATAGTTGTATGTGTGTGTGTGTGTGTGTGAGAGAGAGAGAAAGAAGGGAAAGAAATTAATACTAAACGACCAGAAAAATCGCACATTTTCCCCCTAAGCTTGGTCGTGAACATATGAAACTATTCTGATTGTGTTATAATAATGCAAAAACTAGTGAAAGGCATTATTTTTGCCTCATTTTCTAATACAATAGAAGAAGCTTTTGTTTGCATAAGTGTACACCGTACCAGGCGTCTCCATTTGGTACAAACAACTGTACTAATAGTTGCGTATTTAGCTTCCCTTTACATTGCTAATCAATTTCTGGGCAACGGGAGAAGCATAAATATGCAATTGCTTAATGCTACTCGCCCGGCAGGATATCCTTGACCAGGAGATTTGGCACATTTGTCACATCCGGACCAGCCGGCTGCGGCTCGCCTAATGATCGAACCACTGCCACTGCGCTGTGAGGAAGAATTATTCTAAGAAACTGAGCACCGGAAACGACTCATCCAGCTGGAAACACGGAGTCCAATCATTCACGGTGAACCCGGAGAAATGGGGGGGCAGAAAACTTGGTTGCCTTCCGTTTTCGTCCCTGCTTCCGGATCAATATTTGCGACGCGAACGAATGCCCGGAATCGACCGGTCGGACGGTCGTATTGCTTTCCCTCGAGTGATCTCAATTTCTTGCCATGCTTGTCACTGTTCTCGGAAATTGATCTCAAGCGTTAATTGAAAGCTTTACCATAACAGCACGGAAAAAGGCCCGGGCTTCTTTGTTGTTGATGCTGTGTGTGTCTATCAACTTCACAAAGCGATCACATTCGACACCAAGGTGAGTCGTCACTGCTACCTTGCCGGGAAATAGTTCCGGGGAAAGAAGAAGCAAGGTGGATCCATTTTTGTTTCGAAGGTGCGAAACAAATCCGGACAATTTGCTATCGTGTGAAGTAGTTGTGGTAGTAGCAGCGGTCATCTTGTTATTGTAATCACAAAACGACCAACAAATAAATGATAAAAAGGAAACAAAAACCTGCCGAAATGAATGGCACCCGTCCCTCCCACTCAAATTGGTGGCAAATGTTCTCAGATTGGAATTCAATTACCGTATTTCTTTGCTAAACCGGTGCCGCGCAACAAGCATTTCCGTGTTTCCCATACACAGAATTACCTGCCGCCGCCCCACAGGACGCCGTACTGGCGGCTCGAGCCGGCCATTTTGGTGGCCATTTTGAGCGAAGCGTAGAGAGATGTGTAATAAAGGAACGCGTGTGGGAACAATATAAAAGTCAACACATGAAGGTGACACCATAAATAGGTGTCCACCATCACCTTTCCTTCCTGACGCGCACAGCGAGGGCCAGATAATAGAAGGCAAGCTTTTTTGTCGATTTTCTTCGGACTGCACCACCTTGGGTGCCGATGGGTGGGAAATAGAAATGAATGTCAAAGAACGTCATTTGCTTCTCACTATTACTCTCTCTCTCTCTCTCTCTCTCTCTCTCTCCCTCTCTCTCTCTTTCTCTCGTTTTCTTTCTCTTTTTTACCATCATAATGGTAATGGTTTCTTTCCCTCGATTAGGACCAACTTTTTTTTCCCCATGCATGAGAAGCTTTACCCTGCTTACCGGGGACAATGATTACATTAGCAGCAGCAGCAGCAGCTTTGCAGCTACTACACGTCCTGTGATTTTGACCGCAGATGAAACCGAACGAAACGAAACGAAACGAACAAGCATAAATAACAAACTCGCACAGCAGGATAAACCGACCGGCAACGAAGGAACGTTCTCCTAGATACTAATGTCGCACTGTTGTGTGGTGTGTTTTCCGCTGCTTTATCCCTAATCATCATCACACTTTGGCCGGTGGCCGTCGAGAAAGAGGATGAAAATGTAAGAAACAAACATTAGCGAAGAAAAAAGCCCGGCTCGATTTTCCTCGCATCAATAATAAATGGTGCAAATTGCTTCAGAAATATTAGCAGCTGCTACGGTGCTTACTGTGCTGTGGATGTGTTTTGTTTGCAATTTCATAAATAATGCATGAACAAGCCGTGTGCGTCGTAACCGGTAACGCACGAAGAGAAAATGTGCTTTCATTTAACTTGTTTCGCTTAAATGCATGAATGCATATAAATCAATCTGCTTAACTAATGTGTTTGTGTGTGCTGCAAGTTTTCTTGTTCTCGTTTGCTACAAAATTAAAGGAATGTCTTAAAGAGAGAATGGTGGGAGCTTTAGTATTCTTGCGGAAAGCATATTTGATCCGGAGTGTGCCTTTTTTAATATGATGTTAAATCCTACAACAAAAAAGGACAATCCAAACTCCCTCCACAGTCTGTGCAAGTGTCAATCTTTAGTGCTATTTCCATTTCTTTACACGTCTTATAAAGACATCGTCCTTCCCACTGGGTTCGAGTGGGTGGATCAAGGAAAATGATGTCCAGATTCTAACGACAGTTTCACTGTCCGATTGCTTATGTCTTAAGCCATCGCTGTGCAACGGACAAATCTTACACCCTAATGTCAGGAAAATAGGTGTGCCACCCCACCACAACAGTGCAGTGCCACCCTTCCGAAGACGCCATCTTTGGAACCTTTTCATATCGCTCCCACAGAGCATATGGCGGTACGACGTTTCGTTTAGGACATGTACGAAGGAACCGAGTGGACTGAACCTTCATCACGGTCGTATTTCGACAGTTCAGCAGCAGCAGCATCAGCCGACAGCAGCTGGATTAAATATACCTTCCTTCCGTTTTCATCGCAGCTTTCTTCACACCCGGTTGCTGGGTGTGGCGCACCATCGAGCTCATCTGAACGGTAAGGCAGCTGGACATAAAGCCTACAACATGCATTAAACCACCTGTGGTCTCGGTTTCGCAGGTGTTACGCCGCAAAAGGCGTGTTGTTGCGAAGCGCACGTATTTCAATTTCACCTCTCTGTGTGAGATATCCTCTGCACCCGGGTGCACCTGCTCGTATGGCGCACGCCATTCAGATGGAGCATATGTACGCAAAAACAACACATCCTGCAAAACATGACTGCTGCTGCTGTTGGGATAATGCGGGGCGTTTTTTTTTTTGCAGTACGGAAAAGTAGAACGGAAATTATATCTCGACCCAGGCAGGGGGTCGGTTTCTTGTTTGCCTTCGTTCAATCATTCTGCTGTCAATTCCGGGAGAGTAAATAGTGTTTCCTCGGTGAAAAGGATTACTGTAGTGTATATTTCGTACAACGATCGTTATATAGTTTTTTTTGAAATATTTCATGAAATATTTCCTTTACGATCCGGTACTTACGAATATTGGAGAATAAAACACTATGGCAACCAAATATATATGAAACATTGAAAAACTACGGGTTTAATCCTGGCAGAATAGACTACATTTCATCCTGCTATTAGTCCTTTTCTTGGGTTCGGAATTCGAAGCTTTTACAATCGTAGAGACTTTCCGATGGGTACGGAATAAGCACCGATATTTGACAGATTGCAATGGAGTTATGAACCGCATTGAGTATAAACATACAAGCTTCAACTTTCAAATGACGTTACTGTGGTGCTTACGATTGCTTGGATCAAACGAGATAAAAATCTTCTGAAAAGCGCATCAAAAGATAAAATTGCTTCAAAATTATACCGCCAACCTTGCGT
>STHB01021384.1:0-11829 GCA_018908115.1 Anopheles rivulorum
CTTTGACCACCGTCAGGATATCTGCACCGCCAAACAGCTCAGCTAGCTCGTGGTTCATTCTCCTTCTCCACACGCCCTGCTCGCACACACCGCCAAAGATAGTCCTTAGCACCCGCCGTTCGAAAATAGCGAGTGCATTGGCATCCTCCGTTAGCAGAGTCCAGGACTCGTACCCGTAGAGGACTACCGGACGTATCAGTGTGCGATATATCGTGCATTTCGTGTGTTGTTGGAGCCTTCTGGATCGCAGGAGTTTGTGGAGCCCGTAATAGGCACGATTTCCCTGAACAATGCGCCTTCGGATTTCACTGCTTATGTTGTTGTCCGAAGTTACGATCGTACCAAGGTAGCAGAACTCCTCTACCACCTCGAGATCGTCGCCGTCAACTGATACTCTGCTCCCGAGTCGGGCTCTATCACGGTCAGAGCCTCCGGCAAGCAGGTATTTAATATAAAATTCAAGAGAGAGAAGGAGAAGAAGTACGATTCTTTGGAGAAGGCAACATAGTTTTAACTGAAATCCTTTAACACCCTATACTTCTTGGAAAAGCACTGATGCCTGCAATAGATTTGTTCGGTAGCTTTCAGTACAGTATCGTTTGAAGGTAACAAACTTCAGAGTTAATCTTCACTGGAAGGCAAATTGATATTGTTCGAAAAAATGCGAGATACGCATTAATCTTCAATACCCTATTGTTTTCCATCAAGTAAAACACCAAACACCCAATGAATCATATAATCTTCGAAATTTCGAAAGCAGGAACGATTTCTTGGAAATACAACCTTAATGCAAGAAATACAGATTGATTGATAAGATTGTTGAACCGGTAGGACAGAGGTTTGGCAGATACACTCAACATGTGTACTATTAAACATACCTTGAAAAAGTAATACACAAAGGTTTTCAAAATCATTCGACACGTAATCTTTAGTTCCTTGAGTAAAAGTGATGATAACAACTTTGATCTTCCACTACTATCTGGTCCATCGTATCGACACCTAAATACAACCTGATTCTCACTAACAGTCTCTACTAAGAAAAATTCTTACTTTGTATTTTAATTGTAGTATTTGCATCGTAAACTATAGTTACTTTTGAAAATGTATAAGATATCTTGCACTACGAATGTAGGACTGTTTTTTTAGAATTCTCCATTATCATTCAGATAATGGATTCAGCATGATAGAGACATGTGTGACAAATGAGTCACGCAGTGAGTTGTTCGGTGGCCTAGATATTGAGTCAGGGATAAACTCTGGAAGAATCTTAAACATAATACAGACCCAGAGCTAGTGACTAGAATATAAGCGGAATTATTCGTTTCTTTTAACAGAGGTTGTAGGCTTTAGTGAAATTAATTTGAGTAATACGTTTCGTATCTTAAACTCTTTCTTACGTTTCTCAATGATAGAATATTTGTGTAATATTACTGTCATTTCATCACGTTGCAGAAAACCTGAGCCATTAAATAGTTTAATGTACCTTTCCATTGTTCAAATGATTTTTCAGCTGCAATCGTTTTATGACTTCGTTTACTTCATTTTTCATCATCAAACAATGATTATATGCCAAATGGGGGAAAAAAAAGTTTTATTACGCTCACTCCTAAAACGGGCGCCTTGTTTTTACTGCGATCAACTATCAATTAACGGCGTTATGCTTGCTCAATATGAAACTTTTGATGAGCTCCCTGCTCGCCGGACAAAAGCGAACGATAAGAAAGTCGAAAGACTAACACAAAAGTCCACTCCCTCGTAGCGGATCCGTTCATCCGCTTATGATAAAAGTTGCATTGCGCTTGACCCATCGCGGACCGGAAGCGTCAGGTTCAGGGTCTTTTATTTGGCATAGGATATTGGTTATTGCAAAGGTTGTGCAAAGAATGTGCAGAGGTTTTGTTTTTCCTCTTCGTATTGCTTTTGTTCCATTTGTTTTCACTTCATTCTATCGCATCAAAGAACAAACGGGTGGATGAGCGAAAGAAAAAGGTCCTAAAACGATACGCTGCTTAAACCGTCAATTGCCCTAAAGGTAAAGGCCACGGTTGAGCTGGAAAATATTTCCACTTTGATATTTTGCGAAATTATTAAAACTTTCCCTTCCCAGGGTTTCGCGCCGACATTCCTGGGACGCTCGTCCAGCCGGTCATCACCGGAAGTGAGATAATCTTTCCGACGACGGTAGCGTAACGCAACCTTAACTTTTCGCCTTTTTGGCCACAAGATTGGTAATAGGTTTGGGTTATTCGATTTCGGGGCAACTGGATGGGGTCGTTTTTTTTGTTGTGGACTAAAAATTGCGCTCCAGTGACCTTCGCGGAAGGCTCCGGACGACAATCTGATTTTCGCTGCCGTGAATTTACCGTGAACCCGTGAACAGGTTGTGCGCTGGTGAAGCTACGTTCGGATGATTTAGCTTAAGATTAGAACGATACAGCAGGTTAGGTTTTTGTTTTGCTCAATATTACCGGTTTCACATTCTTCGTCATGGATTGTATCTTATTGGGGTTGATTCTCTCATGTCGTTTTCTAGTGTGTTTCGTTCAGTAGAAGACATATTACATATTTTGATAAAGGATAAACCGACACCATAAATTGAAGAATTATGCAAGAGAGGTTGAAAAACAGTATTGTTTTCAATGTTGTTTACCATTTTAAAAATCAACTGGCATAAAATTTCTGTTTGCTAAGAGTTTTAATCATAAGATATTAAATTCATTGATTGACTACCTTTTTTAAATATTTCCAAATATTTCAATTTTCGTTTTAAAAAAGTTAAACGTAAAAACATAAAGAACAAGCTATTTATTCAAATTTTTATCCAGTTTGATTAACAATTGACGTTTTCAACTTAATTATCGTTTTCCTTAATGTATTAAATTTCTTTAATGTTTAAAAAAATTTTGTAAAAAAATTTAAAAATTGATTATACCAAACACATATTCTTACTTATCACATTGAACCAAAACCATCTGTTTGAAAGAATGAAAAAAATATTTTTGATTATTTCTCCACTCACTTAATCAAGAAACTAAGTCGTTCGATGAGTGTAATGTAAATATATTCTCAAATTTATATTTATTCACGCTTTGCTATCATTTTTTTGATTTCGTTCACCAGAATCATAACTAAAATTAAAAAAAAGAAACGAAAAATGCTCCGCTCTGAACTAAGCTAATTCGTACCCCATCAAAGTATTTGCTGTGATAATTAAATTTGCTCCCCTCCTTGAGCTGCAGCGCATCGGGGAAAATATTTCCATACATTTTTTCCCACTGGCCTTGGTACAGCATTCGAAACCGTCGCACAAAAATCACAGGCCAAAACAAGAACTACAGGAAAAAAGAAAAAAAAAACACAGAAGAATGGGACAGATTTGACCGGGTTTCATTTGCGACAAGCGGTGGCGATGGCAGTTTTGTAGCTTTTTAATTTACTGCGAACCCGTTAGGCAGGCACCAGTGTCGCTTCGCGTTCGGTCGTGGAGAACTAATTCAATCGAACAGTTACTAACACTAACTTTTGCCGCTACGGTTCCAAACCAAGACCCCATACCGCCCAGCGTGTGCCAGAGTGCCCTGGAAACTTCCCAGGAAAAGATGCCAAAAGGAGCAGCAGCATCTTACGGGAGGTTTTTGTGCGCGAGTACGGTCGCATTCGGTCTCGAAGCAGGGAAGCGCCCGAACCCTCGTCGACCGCTTTGTCGGGCATGTAAAATGGTGGTCGGTTTTAAGTCAACATGAAACCGTGGGGAGAAGAGTGGGTTTGGAAGCCGTGGTTCGCAGTGGCGCTGGCAGCATCTAGCAAAATGTCTCGTTTCGCTGCCGGAATCAGCAGCAACAGCAGCTGGAACAAGCGGTAAAAGTTAGCTTTCGCGGTTCGCTTCCGGCTACATGAATTAGCTATTAATTAATAAATTAGGCAAGCATCACTAGTGGCAAAAGCAAAGTGGTTGGGAATAAGATTGACTCTCTCGCTTCCCATTTCTCTTACTCACACGCCCCTTCTTCCCCCTTTTTCCTTCACCCTACCAACCTTCCTCCCCCCTCCCTCCCCGCGTTGTGGGTCTATTCCTTGGTAAGGGATGTTGTGGAACCCGTGGCCCTGTCGCATCCGCTAGCGCACCCGCTTTGTGCCGCGTCATCGGGGTAACCATTTGATGATTTTTAATTTCATTATTTACTTTAATTAAAAGACAAAAAACGATTTTCCTACCATACAATGAAGTGAACTTAGTTTAGATGAAGTGACTAATTTTCGTGACAGGACGGCCATTGGAACAAACTGGGGAAATTAATGGTGCTGGAAAGGATTCACGAATGTGCGCAAGGGTGAGCGAAATAAGCTGAATTTTATGAACTTCACCGTCAATGGATGTCAAGGTATGATTGTTGCGTAGGGTTATTAATTTTGGTACAATTTTGTACAAACAATTGTGGACGGCAGTGTATTTACAAGACAAATGAATGAACCAGTGTTTGTGTTCGATTAATAGAAAATGGGATCATTTACAGCTTTTAAATATTGCAATGCTCCCGGAGATTTAAGGACTTAAAGTACATACTCCACCCAGTTCTAGGTTATTGCTAAAGAGGACTTTTACAAAGACATGAAAGACGATTTAAATGGAAATATTTACGATATTCTGTGCAAGATATATTTCTCAGACGCACTAAAACATGTCCTACTTAAAATCCTGAGCTTGAGAGTCGTCAAGACACTAGCTTTGAACATAAATTGCATACGATATTCACATTTAAATTTGCATATTAAAGAAACTGTGCGATCATTACTGAGATCACATCCTTGTATACCTTCAATAACGAATGATCCAACAGGTCAGCTAAGAAAACTGTCTCATAAGCTATTCCTCAGTTTTTATACTGTATGGATGTCGAATACACTTCGGTAGATGTTGATGAATTTTTAAAGGTTTTAAAAATTCCCTGCAACCCCTTCTAGAAGAGTTTTTCCTCTTTCAGTAAAAAGTGAGTTATTAGAAAACATATTTTGACCTATGAGATGATTTTTCACAACGTTCTATTAATAGCTCCACTGAAGATTTTATCCCAGTTTCAAGTTCTATTAGATATGATTAATAGAACCAATTGGAGCAATTATTTGGTCCGGAATAAAGGAATCTAGTTTCTCAGTTTTTAAGCCAATTTTTCATAAATCTGATTACAAACTTTATCGGAAACATGAGCTTAACAATAAACATCCTTAAGAAATATTCCACTACTCTGCATGAGCTGTCTGTGTTTCTGCCAGATCGCCGGGCGGCAAGTATAAAAGATATTGTTCGTCACTTAAAATCCCATTAAAAGCATTAAATGTGGGCAGAATTCTGCACACATTTTTACTTTTCTCCTCGTTTTCGCCCGATGCATTCGAAAGGTGCTTAAAAATGTGAACGAAAAACATAAAAAACAAAGGAAAAGCCCGACACAACAGGTAAATGGATGGTTCCAATGGAGTTTTCGGAGTTCGGAAAATGATTTTTATTGCGTGTGAATACTTATAACACGCGTGTGCGTGTGTGTGTGACCCG
The DNA here is from genome assembly GCA_018908115.1 of Anopheles rivulorum. Classification (NCBI taxonomy): domain Eukaryota; kingdom Metazoa; phylum Arthropoda; class Insecta; order Diptera; family Culicidae; genus Anopheles; species Anopheles rivulorum. The sequence goes on from STHB01021384.1 coordinate 5,552, forward strand.
TCCTCGGCGCCCAATCTCATTGCAACATGCGTAATCATTATGAGGTTTTTTCTTTTGTTCCACCTGCGTGCAGCCTGCCTTTTCCGACGTAAAGGTGCCGTCACACGTTGCCGTGAAATTATCACAGCACAAAAAAAAAGCATCCAATTGAACGCATCCCACCCACCCGATTCCATTCGATGCTCGTCCATTTGCCATTTTTTCGGCCGTTCGGCTGTGTTCTTAAATGGAGATTTATGTGTACCTTTTTGGCCGCCAAACATGATTGCCCGAACACACCGCAAACCGGGCCGGGGAACGGAACAAATGTACCGTCGGGTGTTCCCAGCATTCCGGTTGCTCTTTCAGGCTACCCTTCAGTACAGACTGGGGAATGACAAAAAATAGCACCACACACACACACACACAACGGGGTGGCGGCATGCTTTTTGTGCATGCTGTACGCTGCAGTTTAACCCTCGCACACCGTGGCGTCCCATTGCAAATGCAATTGTCGTGCATCATAAAACAACATCAAAAGGGGCCGGTTTTCTTTTGCCTTTGTTTTTCCGCATACACACTGTTTTCCCTTTTTTGTTTTTTTGGTGCTTTCTCATCGCCCGCTCGGAAAACGTGATCAGTTAACGCGGGTCCGACCGACCGGGAGGTGTGCAAAATCACACAAAGCGACCCATTTGGTACCATTCGGCACAAACCGGCTCTCCGGTTTGGGTCAGGCCGTTTGTGTAGCTGCCATAGAAATATATTTGTGATAAGCTTTCTTTCTCTGTTTTTTTTTTGTTTTGTTTGTGCTTTGTTACGGGCGTGCCACTTGTGCACCTTCCCGCTGCGCTAGAATTGCATCTCGATTTCAAGTTGCATCGAAAAACCGATTCGGTCATTAGCAGGGGGAAAAAAGGATAGAAAAGCGGTTTAAGATTTTTTTGTTCCTATCGTTCGATTTTTCGAGTGCCGATTGTTTCGAAGGAGCGATTCTTTACGCCCGCTTTTGTCACTTTAGCCCACGATCCAGGCCCAGCCGAAGTGACAGCCAAGTGTCCACTAGAACGGCTTTTTGCAAGCGGTTTTGTTTTCACTCCCAGACGCCACTTGGATGGGCAGCAAAGTGAACTCGAAAATCAAATGGATCGAATGGGGAAAGTCATTGTTTGTGCGGCGCTTCATATGAAAGGTGGTTGTACAATGTACTTACATTGTATGAGCTTACAATCGTTTTTAAATTATGTCGATGATGGTGAGTGTGCAGCGCAGAAGGATCACTAAAGTAATAAAAAGCAGTTTATTCTAGTTATGCTATTCAGTGGTAATGATTTATAATAAGATTATACAATAAAAGTTTGCAAATTTTGTGCGGTTTAAATTTTTATTCACAAGGAAAAAACTTAGAATCAAAATTTATTTCTAATTAGAATGTTGTATGCTGCAGTAGGCTTCAAGCTACATAGTTTTGAAGTAATTGTTTCTTTTTCCAATAATTGTTTTTTTTTTCAAATAATTGTTGTTTAAATCAGGATTACAAATAATTTATTCAGTTGCTTTTTACTGCTCTTGGGTCGTCTATGTTTTCCAATAGTAAATTTTGTTATTTCTGGTGATGGTTCCAATGCAATCTCTTAATTTTGGGTTGGACATTGATATGTCCATGTAGCCAAATTTAGGTCAAATATAATTGTCTATGTAGACAAAATAAAAAGACATACATCTCGTCGATCGTGCGGTGTCATTTTACTAACGTGGCTAACACACAAGAAAGTTATGAGTATAATTCGCCATACTAAAGAGATTAAACTGCACGTTTAACGCAGTAGATCTCTCTCTCTCTCTCTCTCTCTCTCTCTCTCTCTCTCTCTCTCTCTCTTTCTCTCTCTCTCTTTGGCGTAACGACCTATTCGGTCATGCCGGCCATCAAATGGCTTACTAGACTATTAGATATCACGTAGTTGCATAGTCAGTGCTCACTACGGGGGGACGGTCCGAATGGGATTTGAACCCGGTCCGGTCGTGTTAGCGACTAGCGCCGTTGTCAAATACACCACCGAGCCACCCTAACGAAATAGATCCTTCTGAGCATTATGCTTTGGAACAGCTCTAACTGAATATCATCCATTGCATGAAGAGAATTCAGCTAAGTTTGTCCTATTGAATTTACCATAAATATCTACTTATTTAATAATAATTTTATAGCATTATATTACTTTCAACTCCCTTGTACGTAACTCCCACGACGATCAGTATGCCTAAGTGCGACATATGCGACATAAGCCATTCTAATGTAAATAATTTTATGTATATTTATGATTTTTATGTTTTTTTATGCTTTTTCTTAAAGGGATTGTAGTTAGAATAGCCCATAAATTTCAAACGTTTCCCTCATTTTAGCTGTTGTTATCATACAACAATACAATTACATACAATACAATTGTTATCATACTTCAAAATTATTTACTCATATCAGGAGAAGAAGAGGGGATTAGTTTTAGCTTGGGAGTTCAATAGAATCAATTGAAGAAAAATGTATTTCATTTTTGGATTACTCAAACTGCTCTTAACATCGCACCTTACTGCCCTTTGGTGGTGTGTAATTTTTCCGACAATCACCGGTAATTTGCACAGCAACACAATCACAACAAATTATGCAATTTCTACGTTTGGAGCCACCCACCCGGTACGGTAAACAACAAAAAAAAAACACAAAAGAACGCCAGAAATTAAATGCGAAGAAACGAAATGCATTCCCCAAACGACTCCGTGCGCCACGTCGAGTGTAAATTGTGCAGCTGCATCATAAATGCATACAGTGCAACCGGTCCGAAAAGTGTCCAAACAATGTGCAGAATGGCAAGATGGTATATACGTTTATATATATGCGCTATTTGCTAACGATTCGCAAACGGAACCCCCCCCCCCTCCCTTTCCCCTCATATCCCTCGCCCCTCACACCATCCGTGGGTTATCATACCGGAACCGAGGATTTTGACTTTTCGAATCCGTTGCAATTCAGTGCCGGGCACCGAATTCCATAATGTTTGTCCATATTCCCTCGGCGTGTAAAAATATGTCACCGGCATACACCGGTACCGACCGCACTGGGATACAAGTCCATCGTGTGTGTGTGTGATTTTTTTTTGTTACTTTTACCAAAAAGGATTTGCGTGCGAGTGTGTGTGTCTGGGTGTGGGTTCTGGTGAATATCATGTGTGCGGGAGTTTGCTCATGGATTTTTTGGGGGAGAAATTATTTGAATTGTAAATGAGATTTTGTTTCAACATACGTGAGTACATTCCCAGTGCGATCGTGTGTATGTGTGTGCTCTGCCTGATGCACCATCCCGGGGGAGATATGCAGCGATGTATTGCACCGGGCATCGCCCGATCGCCAAACGTTCGCTACCGACGTCTGTAAGACGGTAAATGGTACGAAAGGTGCAATGACATTCGGAACTCCATTTTGGGAGAAGACAGAACCATTGAAGCTGGGTTAACTCGAGTACGAGAGTTTGGAGTGTACCGGTCGTCCATTGACGGTCCCTATTGGCGATAGTTGTTTTAACAAGCTGCAGCTCAAACGATACGGAACAAAGGCCCGTGTGCTGCTGATCGTGGCCAAGGATGCGCACCGGTGCTGCTGCAAAGCCAGTGCCAATGAGTATACCAGGCGCACTCGGGGGACCATATTCGAAATTGAAACCATCGCCATTCGTTTGTTTTATCCTCGGTTGAGTTTGTCCCGTTCATGGGGACCTCATCTGCTGGATGGATGGATGCTCGGTACGATGACAGGTTGTGCGCATTGTCGCTAACTCGTTTAGTGTTGTCGACTTGAAGCGCTCGCCTAATCGAGTGCCGGAAACATTACACGGAGAATGCGACGATCATTGTGTTTTTTGTGAGGAAAAATGTTCTAAAGTTAGATGGCGTTGATAAAAACACTTCATTTAAGGCTGAATGGGTTGAATCTATTAGCCATAATTCCTTCACAAATTTTTAGTCTAACTTATCTGTTTTATTTTTGCTTTTTATCTGCTAAAATTATTTATCTGCTAATTATTTGAGGCTTTATTCCTGTCTGCAATGGAACTGAAAAGCATAAGTAGTTATCGCACGTTAGTTAAGCTTTCCTTTCCATCTTCAAACATATGTTGTCAAAAGCTGTACAATACTATAAGGATCTATTTGTTCATTCATTCGAGAAGTTTTTTTTGTCAAATTTCCAGAAAATCATTCTTTATGCAAGCACATCCAAAAATTTCCCTTCAAAGTACACTGCGCACACGACTTTTGGCAATTTTGGCCACCGGCGAAATGGGATGCTTCTTTTAAAATGGGATACTTCTTTTAAAGCCCGTAGAAGGTCACTCGGCGAGGTTTTCTATGTGCGATGAAAAAGTGTAATTTTCACTCAGTGAGAGTGATTTGGCGTACGCAAATACTGATAGCTTCCAGCTGATGCCATCCGTGACTTTTCACACAAAAAATACATTTCAAACGAGTAAAAACAAAACCAAAAGAAATGCTCGCCTTTTGCGGGTCTGTTACCAGGAAAACAACAGCTCCTGCAAACTTATTCTCATCCGGCACAGCGTAACGCTATTGCTGTGGCAGCGATCTATGCAAATAGTTTTAATAGAATAAAATAAACATACGAAAGTGTACGGTTTGCTTTGGCGCTTCGATGTGTGGCTCGGTACGTCCCAAGATCGACCCGTGGCGCTTAGCTGATAGAAGCATTTTGGTTCGGGTTGTTGTATTTTTCTCTCTTTCTTGCCATTCACCGAAGGGCTATATCGTCCCAAAAAACGAGAAACAAAAACACATAATTCCATTTTAAGGTGCCACCTTTAGGTACGCCATGGCGAGCTGCGTGATGAAATTGATATTGCTTCGCTATGCATGGAGCGGTCCTAATGCTGTTACCCCGAAATTGACTGCAAGCTTTACGTTTTGTTTCCTTGAATTAATTTATAAAATAGCCCATTCAGTCGTAGTCCATCCACGGTAACGTCGAAACGAGCTGCTTAAACGAGCAGCTTGCTGGGGTGAGGAAAATTAACAGGAAATAATATTGTACGTCTCGTAAAGTAAAGCTGACTCTGGCAGGGCAATGGTATGATAACCGTCGCTACTAAGCGTACACAGCTTCAACCGAATGTCCTAAGGATAGCCATTATTTTATGGGGCGTGCTATAAATTGCAGATAAAAATGTATAAATAAATGGGTGTAGCTCGTTTGGCCGAGACTGTCAGTTGCCCGGGACCGATGGTCAACAACACCTAGTAGCTGTACTCGCTGCTCATATGCTTGCCCGAAGGAGAGAAAGAGTGTAGAATTGTTCGAAAAAAAAAATCTGAAAACAACAACAAAAAAACCCCAAACCCCGTGGCATACTGACCATTCCGGTATCGAACAACCAATACGGAAGCCAAACGAGATAGTACGGTTCGGCCAAAGTACATTAAAATGAACCATAAATTTATCTTCCGTCTGCTCGATTTTAAGACCGACCAATCCGGCAATGGAAGAAAATGAAGCATCCCCAGTGCTGTTTGTTCAGTACACAGCCTCGTTGTGACCTGTGCAGGGCAGGGAAACACTTGCAGGCCATCCCGATCAGCAGCCAAAAAGCAACCAGACAGGTCCGGCCGTCGGAAAGGATTGCACGCATTACATTAATGGAAAAATGGTGAGCAGGAAAAGGCACATTACATGTGCCGGTTGGTGCGAAATTGCGCTTGCACACAACACTGCCGAAACAAATGGAACCAAATGTGGTCAGCGTGACAGAACGGTTCGAAATGTGCAATTGGGTGACCTATGGCAAAAACAAAAACAAAAGAGCTGGAGAGGGTTATATTATGGGTAAAGATTTCATGTGACGAAAGTACTAATATCACTGCAATACACCGAAGAAAACAAATACTCTACGTGAAATGGTCATCTTTGCAATGGTTTATTTTCTGCTTTGTGAGTTCAGTTTCGAAAAGATGACATTTAAATGGATAAATCGCATTGTCTGGAAGGAAACTTGTGATTAATATTGGAAAACCACATGGGACCTTAAGATTGAAATCGAAGTTAAGAAAACTTCGCTTTTGGTTTGTTTTTTATGATGATTGGAACTTATTTTATTATTTTGCGGTAATAATGCTCTTTTTTACTTACTTACTTACTTACTTACTTACTTACTTACTTACTTACTTACTTACTTACTTACTTACTTACTTACTTACTTACTTACTTACTTACTTACTTACTTACTTACTTACTTACTTACTTACTTA
>STHB01021412.1:0-11826 GCA_018908115.1 Anopheles rivulorum
ACTCGCCCGACCGGGTCGAGACAGCTGTGGCAGGCAGGCAGGGTGTTACTGTCGGTTATAGCTGTAAACAAGTTATTTAATACCAAACATGTTTTCCAACTTGCGAAGCTTCTCGTTTACCGAAGCCGAGGCGAACCAGGCACGCAGAACACTCTCGTCGTTGCGTTGCGCTTTTCTTTAAGCTTGCGCTAGAAATCTTATACATCTTGGCTTTCTCTCTTTCTCGCTCGCTCACAGTTTCAAACTCAAAACCTTAAGCTTAAGGGGTTTGTAAACGAGTCTGCAAGCAAAGTGTGACCGTGTTGCGAAGATGTGACTTCAGGGGCAATGTGACTTTAATCGAACCCCCGTTTGCGGGGCACGCGTTTCATCAAGAACGATCTCCCTACCGGTTCCTGCCAAGTGCGAAGAGCTGGACCGCAACAAACCTCCGGCTCCGGGCCGTCCGACCAAGGGCTTGCCGTGTTCGGCTGTCCGTTGTTTGTCGTTTGCCAAGCGCAAAAACCCACATCAAAGTTGGATATTGCTAACCAACGCCCGCTTTGGTTTGAGTGGCACTAGGGAGGAAGGATGGGTCGATGGGTAGTGTCCAGTTTAGCTGCCGGTGGTGGCATGCTGTCATTTAGTGGTAATATTCTCTTGCACCGAAGACACACTCACAGCTGGGACACCAGTACCAGTTACAACAAGCAACCTTCATGAATCATCTTCCCGTTGCGGGTAGCGTCGATCGATTAGTCATGCGAACTGGAGCCGTACGCTATCAAATAGTGATTGTGTTCTTGTGTGTTTTACGGAAAAGTTGCTGCTTGTGAGAAGGCTTAAAGGAGCTTGTTTCGCTGGTTATTAGTTTAAAGTTTGCACGAAATAGTTATATGCGCACCAGCGTTCCACTGAATATGGTTCGGTGGAAGTAACTTGGAAGTAACTGAACTTGGCTTGTTTATTTTTTCCTTAACTTATCTTTAAGTGAAAAGGTGAATTTAATTTATTTATATAAATTTTATATTTTTTTGTTACATTTTACTTAAATCAGTAAAGTAATGAAATATTGAATAAAACGGCTGACACGGATGTAATGATAACCTGTTTTATAGTTATTTTATACATTTTATTTATTTTCTTAATCATTTTTACATCATCTGGTGAACATCCTCATTCGTCTGGTGAATTACATCTTTATTAGTAACACTTAAAAAAATGGCAATGAACTGGCAAATTGTTACCGTTTACAGGCACCTTTAGCTACAATTGTGCAAATGTGTCAAACGACTTTTTTCGCTTCCATCTCGTCACCATAATCGCATTTAATCATCTTTTTTATCGGGTTGGTTTTGTTTTACGTTCCTTGTTGCTTCCACAATTGCCAGCTTCTTGTCTCGTCTCGTCTCCAAATTTGGAGTTGAGAATTTAAGCGCGTAAAATGTTTTTTTGTCCAGACCAACCGACTGCAGTCCTTTTATTAGCGCATCACAGCGCAGGCAATTTGCAGCTTGCTGCGCCCCAAGATTGCTGTGGCTTCCTCCGTGGGGGACAATAATTTCGCCCACGGTTGAAATAATTCACGCAACAACAAGCCAAAAGAAAGGCGGGAAACAAAGTACGCAAAATTCTGGTGTGTGTGTGTGTGTGGCAGGAAATGGTTCAAAACAGGAAGCCTTACCGAAACCGAAGGACGACAGAGCAAATAAAGATGAGGGCGGATTCAGTTAAAATGGAAGATAATGGCAAGAAAAAAAACCTTCTCCGGGACCGAACATAAACCAGGAGCAACCAGGGGTGTGTGGGCAAGTGCGTTTCCAATATTGAGAGTGGCAACGATACTCACCCTTATGGTTTTTTTGTTGAGCCGGTTCCCTCTTCCCTGGGTGCACTTTTTTCCCATTTCGGACACGACTGCTAGATACAGTTTTATTCACATTCGCTTTGCGGTTTCTGCTTTGTGGTTTACATGTGCGGATTCATTACTCAGTGTGCTGTCCCTTTGAATTGTCTGTTTTCTCGGACCCGTTGGAATGGAAACCTTGTCTGTGTGTTGCCATTACAGTCGCTCTATTACACGGAAACGGACAGGACGGAGTGTGGTGGCGCTAATGGACCGTTCGTTGGTTCGATTAATTTATTTATTCGGGAGCTAGGTACCTTCATGATATTCTCCCCATTCGCGCTTCTCCCTAAATGGACTGCACGCGGTCCAATCGGAATGTTACGGAAGGTAACCAATTGTCTAGGGAACCGAGGGGGCTTGAATGGTGCGACGGTTCGATTATGCCTGTTCCCCAAGAAGTAGAACCATCCCTATCCGGGGAAGATCTACGACGGGTTTCAGGGTTCCCAGGTTTCCACTGAGATGGTTGGATTGCTGTTTCCCTCTGACTGGAAAGCACTGGAAAGATGCTCCCTCATTGACCATATAAATTGTACTTTTCTTCTACCGCCTTTATGCGTTCTGTTGTGGGCCACCGTCACCGATGGGCCAATTACTCACCTGTTTCAACCCTGCTTTGGTTGCCACTTTTTCCGTCGGTAAGGTGGTAAGTGGTATTTTAATAATTTATTATTTTGCGCCAGCGTTCTTGTTGACTTTTTCTGCTCGCTCCGTAGAAAAGAAATTGGTGGGTTTCGGTTTTCCCGTTCCGGTGGTATGACTTGAATGAACGGTGTAAACTGGGGAAGAGTTTTACTCTGCCTTATCACCTTCTTGTACGTGGGCCATCAGGCAATCAGCCCTGTCACGAGCAACGGTGCAGGATGACATATTAGATAATTTTTCATCTCTTTCTTCTACGAAAGGGTGGCCACATTTACCCTTGAGTGCTTGAGTGTTAAGTAAAGCTTGTTTTTGCTAGCTGAGTTGCTAAAGAGTTTTCTGCTGTTGAAAGAAGTTTTATTAAGCAGCAGAAAAATAAAGCCAAGGTAATCAGTGGCCATTCCTATTTTTCTCGTTAATTACTCACTAAAGAATCGTAAAACAATATCTCGAAAAATATTATTCACGTAAGGTGAGTTACAGCTAAGTACAAGCTGGAAACAAGCCATAACTTATCAATCTCGTGGTATGAAAACGGACGAATTTACTTTGTCTCGGCTTGGATGAAACATTATCACTGGTGTACTATCAACGTGTACTTGTGCTGTTCAACATCATTCCAAAAATGCATGCCAGTCATGCTGTCTCCTGCGAGGGGGAAAGTTTTTTCCCCCCTTTTTTTGCGCTAGTCCGCCCGCAGTATTCTGCAGGACAAAAGGACACCAAGAAGCGCTGGGTACGCGACAGACGCCCGCAGGCAAGTTAACCCGAGTTCGTTGCGCCGTTGCAGGTTCGGATGGATCATCTGCAAAGTTTGACGCGTCACGTCACTTGGAAGCGTAATAATTTCGTGCGCTACCAGAAGTTTTGATCTTTCCATTCGAAACTTTTGTTCTGAACCCTGCGGGTTTTCATCTCGCGTTGGACGCGTCCCGCGTTACCCGTTGCCAAGCGTTACTTTCTTTTCCTTCCTTTTCGAAACTCGCAACTGGCAGCACGATCCGGCGCACGAGATATGCGAGCTCCATATGGGGGTTATGCTGCTGCTTATGGGGCGGCGTTTGCCATGCGGTTGGCGAGCAACCCAATGCGAAGAATTGGCGAGTATAAAGGCGAACCGCCCAACAAAGATAATCATTATTCCGCTCCAGAATGAATGCGTGTGTGTTAAAGTTTTCCGTTGCACATGGTTGTCGGAAAGTGGCATGCCGAAACCCTTGTCCGGGGGCATCTCGGGGGGGGGCATTGATGCGCTATTTTTTTTTTTTTTTTCGTTTGCCCATCTTAGCAGAAGCTGGGAATGGGGCCACGCGGAATGAGCGAGTGATTTTTATATTTTTGCCAATTTCGAATGTGCAGAAAACGGTGGAAGAAAGCAAAAAAAAACACACACACACACGACTGTGTCTGTCGGTTGGCAGCCGAAGCTGCCGGGGGAAAAAGGTTGACTTGGGAGATCGCAACCACAGATGAGCGATGATGAGCGCGCCACACGCGAAATACGGTGAAATTCCGCGAGGGCACTGAACCGAAAACGGTATATCCATTATATGTTCCCGTGAAAGTGGCGGACAGGGCGAAAGATAGATTCTACACGATTGGTCTTCGGTTTCGCTTAAAGTCAAGTGAAAAGGAACTAGTTTTTGCTTTCTTTCTTTTTTCTGTTTTCAAAACCTCCAGTCTTGATTCAAAACACTTCTAACATGATCCAACGAATGCGGGAACTTTCCAGGGAACTGAGTGAACCTCACTCTAATAAATAGGGTAAGGGTTGGTTGGAGGAGTTGTGCAAATTTTCGCCCAAAACTCTGCTGGATAATTTATCAGATCGGAAGCGCAATGGATGGACGACTAATCGTGATGAGATGAGGGAAGAAAGAGATCCCAAGTGGAGAAAGCTCGGGAGACAAGCGCGTGGGAATGTAAGGAATGTTTCATCAAGCACCGGGATGAGGGTCATAGGTGACTGTCCGGGGGGTGGGAAGTGTGCATAAAAGGGGGTGGGAATGGGTGAAACCTATGGCGGGCGGTACACATGTCTTGGAATGCATCCAGTGGCAGTGCGCCAGTGTATATTTCGCAATCATCAATTTGAAGCAATCGTAGCAGAAGTAATAACCTTGCGCCATGGTTCTTTTCCCCAACACCGCTGGTGAAGGTCCGATAACGGATGGCTTCAATCAGCAATATACACACACACACACACACTCTACTGGACCGGACTGGCTGGTGGGTTACTTTGCCTTCGACCCATCCAGCCGAATGTCGGGCTTTCTACGGTGAGGAAAAGCAATTTTTGGCGCAAATGTTCCAGAGCAGAACAAATCAATCTCCTCACACCGGTCCGGTCGGGTTGCATCGGGTTCGCTTTTTTTGCTGGCTGGTTGTTCTTTTAAATGTGCCAGATACGTTACAACTGATATTCAATCCACTTAGACGCAGTTTTTCCCCACACTGGTACGAGTGTGGGTGTGTGTGTGTTCATTTGTAAGGAATGTGATGAAATTCCATGTGCCCATTTGGGGATGTGACTGCTTTCTGCTAGCTGCCACTTTCATTTCGCTTGTTTGAAGATGAAGAACATGACAGAACGAACGTTCAATCTACAATCAGAAAAATAATCTTTGGTTCTCGTGCGATACATCTTATCCTGTAAAATAAATCTAAATCAGGAAGTTTACTGTAAGCAGTAGTGTTTCGAGTGGAATATAAGAACATTCTTAAGATCTTTCCTTCCATTTATCACGTTATCGAGTTTGAGCAACAATCCAGATGTTAGGAGAGTGTTTTGCAAGGTACAAAAGGTACCAAACTTAGTTCGTAAAATGTAACAAATTGAATGTGTGTTTATGAACTTTTTTCATTTCTTATTTTCGAACATAATCACGGAAATAACAAAGATTATAGCCCAAAATCTATAACAGTTACTAATAAATACTCACAGTAATCGGTTTTTCATGAAAGCATAATTACACAGGCAAACATTCAAATGCACAATGGGCATGTAACGACCAATGATCCTGGTCACGGCACCAAACGATTGCATTACAAACCTGAATGCAAACAGGGCGTAAAGAAAACTGGAACAAAATCACAATTTGGGGAAAGGTGGCTATTAGCTAAATTGGTTAATTCGAAACAATCTGATAGTCAGGTGAAGTTGCTAATTAGAGCTAACGATATGATTGTAGGCCCTTAAGTGTGCACTATGCAGCGTGAACTCCGTACTTCAATTGTGCGAGTTACTGCAACTGTGGTGCTTGAGTGTCATTTATTTTCCTTTTAAGTTGTTTCGGTAAGGTGTAAAATGATTTTAAGAGTTAGCATTATGAATGCCGCTATTATCAACAGAACTTTAATGTGTCACGATGGGTTGGCGGTGATGTCATACAGAAAGCGATCGCCACCGGTCTGTTGACAAACAATCGCCAGTAGGAAATGGTGCCATACTTTTGGTTGAGAATAAAAAACAAAACCTGTATATCCACATTCTTTCTTCCTGAGTGTGCAACGCAACGGGTCACGCCTAGTAAAGGTCCGCTCACTATAGGTGATGGTGTCGCTGTTGCGCTTATTAGTTCTCCAGTATCCGCTTCATAACGGGCTACACCACATGAACCAGCTGTGCAGTATGTTCAGTATGTGGAAGTAGTGCCATCTTATTTTGTTGAGACCTCCACTGTATGTGTGTGTGATTTTTCTTCTTATTTATCCACCTTCTTGCGAATTCTATCTCCATCTTGAGACACAAACATCCCTGCACCAGATATTAACCACATATATACACCACGTTATCTCGCGGTAGTCGGGTAGAATCTTGTCCCCACCAGAATCTATCCGCCGAAGTGTGACTCCGTATAATGAGAACAAACAGTGCAGAGATTACAAGCAGTTTGTTTTCACGCATAAATTATAGCACGCGGTCGTCGTTTGCCACTAAACGTTGTGCTGTGGTGCCACGTTGCGCCCACGTAGCAAAGGTAGTCGAGTTTTTCCTTTTGCTGGGAAAACCACCCCACAGTCGGGCACATCTGAGATAGATTCGTGTGTGTGTGTGTGTGTGTGGAAAATTTTCATCACCTTTTCCGCCGACCGTTCGCCCCGGCCTGTGTGCGCCGCCATGTTGGCGGTGAAAAAGCTTGTCAAACTTTATCGCCAAATGCGTGCATTTTATAGCACACATACGCACACGGCCGCTCACCTATGAGCGCTTTTCAAAATGTCACCGCTTTGCCAAGACCTGTGTACTACCACCCCGCACCTATCCGTGTTTCTCGCCCGTCGTCAACCACATAAGCGTTTGTGGTGAAGGTTTGCTTTTGTTTTGCTTTTTGCCACAAAAGCTTCTTGCCAACCACTTACGGAATCGGTTCGGCAAAATGAAGTCGCTTGCAGCTTGGAATGTGCGGAATGATCGGGGCAAATGGGTGTCCATGCGGCGGGAAAGGGAAAACTTCCAAACCACCCTTTGCGGGGTTAAGACGTACCTATTCTGTCAGGGATACGAACCCACCCTACCAGAGCGTTGTTCGCCAGCGTGAGGGAGTGTTTCGTGCTTGGATGACACCGAAAATTAAACGACAACAACTGTTAAGCTTTTAATAAGCATTATTTAGCGATAAACGATGGCATGGCTTTGCGCTTTCGGTGGCTTGATGTTGTTGTACACGTGCCCGAACCATCGGTGTGCGGGTGTGGAAGACAGCTTCAGAGAAGGTTTTTGTCCTTTTTTGTGGCTTTGTTCTCCTGCTCCGACTGTTGATGTGACTTTTGCGACAAAACAATGTCTCAACAAATCTGTTATCTATTCTATTGCAGTCTACTGGGTAGTTTTTTCTATTTTTAAGGTTTTAAATGAAAATAAAATCTCGTTATCGCTCAGAGTAGCCATATTATTCAGTAAAATTTAATGCTTTTTCTGCCTCTATTAACTAAATCTCTTCTAAATCATTGACGCAAGCGACACAACGCTGACGCGTGACCCCGCACTGTGTGTGCACGTCAATGTTTATGCATTCATAAAGCTAGCAAAGTTAAAATGTTTTTAATCTACTACACCGGGCTTTATATTGCACCCTTTGCCAGCGTATTTACTGCTTCAATCATGCTTTACGAGCGCCCGCTGCCAAATCGTAAAAGCAGTGCGCACCGTGTGCGCCGTCGCTATAATCGTACCGATAATATTCTAATCAGTTTCGGTTCGGCTGTATTTCGCAAAACAAATTGAAGGTAATATTAGTTGTGTATTGCCACCTCCCGGTTCTTGTCTAACACCCCGTTTTTTGGCATACAGGACAATCCCCCCCAATCCCAACCGAACGAGGTGGCGCCCGTTGGTTCGATTTATTTCGTTTCAATTAAAACCTGTTGCGCACCTGTCGAAAGTGTTTACGGATTCGGAATTAGTCGATGCTTTATAGACGTTCAGCAGCTTCGGGTGGGGGTTCGAATCGATACCGGGGTTCAAAGTGCCTGAGAGCGTGGTTTGTAATTTTGTGATAGTGTTCAGTGTTCAACTTATTGCGAATGCTGTTTCACGATGTTTAAATTGAAATGAATTGTAAAGCTGTGCCAAACATCTGCACGGAAGAGGTTTGAATCCATTTTAAATCGATTTGCAGTCAGCTTGTAGTACGGAGCTGTGTGATGTGCACACTGGTTCAGGTTGAATGAGTGATTTAAATGTTGTTATGTTTGTCACTTAATAACACAATAATTTAAATCACTCGTGAGTTACTTAACTCGTGAGTGAGATTGTGATGTTATTCTTCTGAGCGACTTTCAACACACACTCGAGTTTAAAACTATAGTTTGTAAACTGTGTAAGTGAGTTAAAAAATTAACTCGTTCTTGTATTTCACTCACTTTGATGTAGTACAACCAAGTGAGTTACTGTACCCATCTGTAGCAAGAACTCACTTAATACAAATTAAAAATTATGAATACTATGAAACATATAACGAATCGCTCTTTTTATACATGTTGTTCTATAATTAATCCACCTGCGTCGTACAATTTGATGTTTTAAAGTCCACTTATAATCGCACTTTTATTACTATAATATTATTTACCGAACAACAAACATTGGATTGGATGCAATCGAACCACAATGCAACGCACATAAAAAAGCACAAAATCGTCGAATAAGAAGATAATACACGAAGCAAATGATGGCGATAATAATGAGAAAACAGAATGGCAAAGCCGATTGCCGCCGATACGGGTGAACCCCAGTGCAGCTGGTTGCGGCGCGTGCAGCCGGGAATGATCCAATTAGTTCCGTTCGCTTTTGATCGCATCCCTATTATTCTCAGACAGAATCGGGTATGGTATTCGGCTTGCTGTTATGCTGTTAGAAGACTGTTTTACGTTCCTTTTTCTTTTTTTTGCTGCTGTTGGTTCATTTATTTTGGATGATTTCTTTTCCTTGTTTCCGTCACCACCATATCGCTCTGTTTCATTCATGGGAACTCATTTGTAGCACTGTGCTTTCTTGTTTTCTCGTTCGAATTTCGGACCCTTTTTTTGCGCTTAGCTCACATGCTTCTGGATTGAAATTTCTTTTTTTTCCCTTGCCCTGCATTCTAATTCTTCCGGTGCTGCCTTCGAAGTTGATTTAACCGGCTGCAGGACAATAGAATGCACCTGTCCCTGCAATCTGCAACGGCATCCGGTACGCCATGCTGTCTAGCCAACGGAGAACGCATTTCGTTTCGGGGTTTGCATTTCAATCGTGATAGTGTCCTTCGCTATCGTAATTCATTTGCTCATAGGCGAAACAACGGAGGATCGCAAATGCTGGCCGCATTTCCTATAATGCACCTCTGTCCACCGGAGTGATTGAGTGTAAGTGAGTGTTTGGTAGAGGGGATTTTTTGTTGGAGTGAAATTGTGCTGCAGAACCGGGGAAGCAAACGACGATAGAAGAATTAAAAATAAAACAATACCGAAAAAAAGGCAGACCGTAACGCCACGCTCCTCTATCGTATCAAAAAGGCGTTGTTTGTCTTACCGCACTGCAGGCACAGGACTGATTTTGTCGGTTTTATTTTCCAAACAACAGCAACAGCTATTTGTTCACTGCTGCTGCTGCTGCTTTGCAAAGCTGAATGGAGCTCGGTGTGTTCCATCGATGCAACTGCGAATCGATGCAGTGCGTTCGGGCGCACAGATATGCAATCTTCGCCGTACAAACAAACAAACAAACAGTGCGTCCTGCCTGTGTCGTGTGTGCGATAAGAAGGGGAACCGACTGGAAAGTAAAAAACAAAAAAAAAAAACAACCAAACAAACGAAAATAAAAGCAAACAAAAGCTACTGCTCAGCTGTTACAATACAATGGAACTGGCCGAATGGAACGATGGAAAAAGAATGATAGCTGATTTCTTGCAAATTGTGTGCGATAAATGCAATTCCGATTGCAGATGGTGCACATTAATACAGTGCGTAACGTAGCTATGCAACCGGCAATGATTTTTTGTTTGTTTTTTTTTTTTATTAAAAAACTATTTTAAACACTTATTTACCTTACATATTTGTGAAAATTTGTGAAATAAAAAAAACTATTAAAAGAAATTTTTTTCTTATGAGCCATTTAAATTTTCGTAAATGCATCGTACCTCTGTTGTGAGAGAAATCTTTTTTCTTATAACATATAGTAAAGTTATATTACTAATCGATCCGATCCGTTCCACTTTATAAACGGGTGTGTTTTGGAAGTGTTTTAAAATTGTTTCAATTATCACTAATGACTTTCGGGCCCAAAAACGACTTTCTCTGTCACATAAAAAAAAGGTAATAACGAAGCACGAAAAATATAACCAACACACACCCTGTACATTAGCAAAGCGCAATTGATAGTGCCGTCGTACAACAATGGTTCGACACTTGGTGATGTTTAGTTTTTACTTATTTCTTTCTGTGTTCTCTTTTTTCGTTTAGCGTGATGCAGTTTCGCTAGATTTCACCGGTAATATATATATAGATGTGTGGATGTTTCACTGCAATGGGAATGTGCGTGAACAATAAAATGCACTGAGCCGGAGTGCAACGGAGAGAGAAAAAAATGAAGGTTTCCCATCTTCCCCCCCCCCCCCCAAAAGTTGTGCCACCGTGCCAGCTGCACGCTAAGCGTTCATTATTCATCATCCTGCATCCGGGGCCGTACGATGGTCCGAAAGGATAGGGCTGGAATTTAAACACGTCAGTAAAAATACGGTCCCAAGTTATAAACGCAACGGCGCACTTGGTTCGCTCATGATTACGTTCCGGGATGAGTTTAGATTGCTCTCGATGCTGTTGCCGGTTGTTTGTTAATTTGGCACTGGCCGCACTGTCGCACTTTGGCAGTGGAGAGAAACCAGCAGCAGGAAGCAAAAAACCAAACTAAAAAAAAATGGCATAAAAAAGACATTCAAATTCAATCGGTTTTTCATCCTCCTTCTATGTGCAATGAGAGTTGCTGCAGTTGGCACCAGGAATTTTGCAGTGAAAACAAACAAAAAATACAAATCGCTTCCCATTTTCAGCATTAAAAATAAAATCGTTTCGTTTCGTTCAATTTCGGTACTACACACCGTCTTTCCGAAAAACAACTGGATCGCTGGTTGGTGCGTCTGTGTGCCGTTGATAAATCGTTTCAACGTCAACGATCACACACACACACACATTGAGGGGGGTGGGGGGGTTTCTGCTCCACCACCTTTGCTGGGAAAGCCGTTTGTCATGCATCATGGTATTATCGTATTTTTCCCTGGTGCTGCAGTCTGGTGCTGCTGCTGCTGCGTCACTAACACACAACACTGTCGGCGCCCGTCAGAAAAAGGGAACGGAAAAGATTTGTTTGCATTATTTTCCACACACACACACACACACACACGCACACACATTTCCTTCCGGTGAAAAGGTAAATGAAGTGACAGCACATGTTGTTCGGAAGGATGTTCGCAAATCGTTTTACTTCCATCGTACATGCCGCCGCGTGTACCGCCGTAAGCAATCGTCTCCGGGTATGTATGCATCGACAACCGAAAGAGACAACCTGAAACACCTTGCAAAGATGAAGATGATTTCGGGGGAGAGTGCCCACACGGGAAGGTGAGTTGTGGGTGGCGTACCAAGGCAGGTGGGTGATTCGTGTCGAGGATTGGCAGCCTGCAGCTTGCAGTGTGGCAGTATGTGTGTTTGCACATGGTGCCAATGTCAACACTAACCTTTTAATGATGCACACACATTAGTTCCGAACCGGTGGGCTCTGCCGTACGTGCCAGTGTAGTGCCAATGGCGTAGCTACCGAC
>STHB01021429.1:0-11823 GCA_018908115.1 Anopheles rivulorum
TGTTTTTATACCCTGTTTCATTGCTTTATCTAACATTTGGCCAAAATAGTTAAGAGTGAAATTTTGATGTGTATTTTCAAAGCGCTATTGCTCCAATGCAACTCTCCATGCATTTTTAAGAGGTTTACAAACTGCAACGTCAGCTGGTTGGGTAATGTGAGTTGTGTTGGGATATAAAGCTATTAAAATAATGCCAAGTGATTGGCAAACATCGGCAACTTCTATTGATTTATGGGATACATGGCCGTCTACAAACAAAATAACCGGGAACGTTACACCTTGCTTCACTAAACACGGATGAAACACTTTTTCAATATAAAGCCGAAAATTGTTTGTATCCATCCACCCACGATCACTATGGCCAACACCCCAAGTCGGTGGGAATCCTTGTAAAATGTCTCTTTTTAAACGCTGTCCCGAAAAGATCACATGTGGATCCACTACAAATCCGCTAGCACTGAAGGATAACATCACAGTAATGTTTTGCTTGGCTGGTGCCTTTTCTATTTCGTATACATTGCGAGATCCTTTTTGGGCAAGCACTTCTTTTGTTTTCGGATGCATGTAGAACGATGTTTCATCACCATTAAACACTCTTTCAGGGTCTTGTAAAATTTCATTTAAATAATTTTCGCTTAGCCATTTGTACACTGCATCAAACCAGCCTCTTATATCACATTCACTCACTCTGCTATTCGCTGACAACACCGATTCAGGTTTACGAAATGATATTGCAGAATTTCGTTTTAAAAATGCCTCAAGCCATTTCCGTCCTGTGAATTTAGAAAAGAACACATTATAAATACATTACAATATCCATTACATAAAATAACACTACCTGGTTGGTTATCCTTGAAGGGCGTGGTTTTTCCATTAAGCTTAATGTAGTCCGCTATTTTCCGCAACAAGTTGTTTCTTGTGACTGGAAACCCTCTTTGTTGCATTTGCATTATCCACATTGCAATATGATTTTCTTCGTCAAAACTTAATATGGATTTTGGGCCATTGGTAGTTCCTAACTGCCACCGCGAACTCAGCCGGTATTGAATTGTTGTTCGCGGCACTTTATATCGCTTGCAGGCCTCAGACAACTTCACGTTTGAATGCTCGATGAGATGAATACAATCAATAACCGCATTCTCGTCGTACTTTTTCACTTTTTTCGGCATTTTTTAATGTTTGTAGGAAATTGCTTTATAACTGTTGCTTCGCTTCGTCTCTCAATTTGCTACTGTGATTCTGTCATTGACTCGTCTTCTTCTTCCACTTTTGACTTTAAAGGCTGTCAAATCTCACAGCTTTCAAATGTCAAAAAGCAACATTTATCTTGTACCTATTTTCGGCAGCATTGAAATCGAAAAATAAACTATTTATCGGGCTTTAAAAAAACCGATGAATTTTGAATCAATTTTAAAACCATTTTATCCTTTAAAAAAATAGCACTTCAATTTTTTTCATGCGCTAGTTTGCTTAATCACAAAACCTGCCGAACTATCGACTGACAGCAAAACTGACGAAATTGCCCGAGCTGTGCACGATTATTTCAATATTTCCGTAAATATTAATATAAAAGGAACAAAAATTCGTATTTTAACAGTAAACATTAGTATCCTTGTTGTAAGATAGTGAAAAGAACATATTTATAGCGATTATTTTCATAATTATGTTTGTTTTGGACACCTGCCGAAAATAGGTACACTGTCGAAAACTGGTACATCTACCCTATTTATAATTTTTTGTGGCAATGAGAACCCCTGTTCTCATCCCGAGCGCTCACCCGTGAGAGCCCTGTTGACCGAAGCACACGATCGGGTTTCGTTCAGTTCCGATCGGCTTGGTCCTATCTGGGCTGCTCAAACATCCTCCCCACCTTGACATATAATTATGTGGGCGATGCGGGCTTATTAATTTTAAGTAAAACTGTTATGCATAATGAACCGTACCGCTCACTTGAGTTGCAAAATACAAACTGAATTTCATTGTAAGCTATGCCTGTGTCTTTGCTGATGCGGTGGTTGATGCCGCGGAATGCATATCGGTGTAGGATGACGAACGGAGTCTGGAATTGCTGAGTAGTCATCTGTTTCCATCTGGACGACAACTTTGAGAGGGTGCGATCACATAGCATAGGCACATAACTATATGTCAAAACATAAACAAAACAAGACTGGAAATATCAAGCGGCATCACCATCAAGAGGTAGGACACATATTTTCGTAATAGGACGCGTCACTGTACCTTTTGTCGTTTTTAGGGTTACGACTCGCACGATCTGATCTGCTCCGAGATGGACGTGCAGGATGCGAGCGAGTGGCCAACGAGTGGTTGGCAATGCTTCGTCCATCAGTACAATTAGTCTGCCAGACAGGATACTGTTGTTGTTCCGCGATGTAGTGTAAGTTTTTTGCATCTCTTGGAGGTAATCGCTGGACCAGTGCTTCCAAAATCGCTGGACCAGTAGCTGCTACTTTTGAAGGTCGTCGAGAGTACCAGATTTCCAACACGTGTGAATTTGGTGCAGGACAGTGCAATACCCTTCATAAGATAGTCTCGTGCTGCCCAGGTGTCGATAAAGATGCCTCTTTGCGGTTTTAACTGCTGCTTCCCATAACCCGAAATGAGGAGCCTTTGGAGGGGTGAAATGCCAAGAGATTCCTTTAGCCGCACAGTCTATAGCAACGGTGTTTCGATGTTGTTCATCATCGAAAAGCTTAAAAAGTTCGACCAATTCACGGGCAGCTCCTTCGAAGTTCTTTCCATTGTCGGAGTGTATATGGGATGGCAGTCCACGCCGGGAAGTGAAGCCACGTAGAGCAGCTAAAAATCCGGCGGTTGTAAGGTCTCCCACAAGCTCCAAATGCACAGCTTTCGTAGCAAAGCACACAAACACGCTCAGGTAGCACAGGTACAGGTAGACTGGCTTCAGGTAGAGTGGTCCAGCGTAATCTACTCCAGTAACAGCGAAAGGACGACCAGGAGTAATACGGGATGAGGGTAATTGTCCAATTGGCTGTTGAGCGAGTGCAGGATCTTGGCGAATGCATCGGAAACAGTTCCGCACGACGCTTCTCACCAGCCGACGTCCATCTAGAGGCCGCAGTAGCTTTCTTTTACATTGGACAGTAAGAGTCTTCCGCCAGCATGCATAAGCTCTGCATGATAGTGTTCGGCAATGAGACGGGCGAATTTATGATGTTTAGGAAGTACAGCTGGATGCATCGATTGGTAAAGTAATTGTGAAAGCTTCATCCGTCCTCCAACTCGAACCAATCCATTCTCGTCAATTAAGGGGCCTTATTTGCGTAAAGATGAATGCCTAGCTAAAGCTTCTCCTTTTTTTAGCTGCTAAACTTCTAAGGAGAAACCATCTTGTTGTGCCAATCTACAGAGAACATTTTTGGCAGCTGTGACATACTCTGGCGTGATCGTCGAGGGGGAGTGTCTGATGTAAGGTGCACGTATTCTGTTTTGCGTTACGAGCAAAAGGTATGCAATGCGCGATAATGGGCGACAGTCGGGTGTAGGATGACGAAATATCGAACCACGGGTGAGTATGCATACTAAAGATATTTGCACTCACTTGACAGATTTCTAAATCCGCTTCGTCGATCGATTCAGGATTCGAGTTCGGCCAATGGGATGACGGAAGATCGAGCCAGTTGGGGCCGGTATTCCATAGCTTGCTGTGAGCGATGGTTGTTGCGGACATGCCACGAGAGACCAAATCTGCAGGGTTGGATGTGCCGGGAACGTGTCTCCATTAACGGGGATGAGAATACTGTTGCACTTCGGAAACGCGGTTGGCCACAAAGGTTTTCCATGTGTTTGGGGGTGACGCAATCCAGTTTAGCGTCACGGTAGAATCGGACCAGAAGACGGAATCGGCAGTTTCGAGCTGCATGGCCTTCCTCACGCGATGAAGAAGATGAGCGCCGAAAACGGCTGCGCTGAGCTCCAATCTGGGAAGTGTTATGCGTTTAAGTGGTACTACACGAGATTTTGATGCTATCAGAGTGATTCTGATTTCTCCATTCGCGTTCTGGCAACGAGCGTAAACGCATGCTCTGTAGGCCGTTTCGGAGGCATCGGTGAAGGTGTGGAACTCTACTTTGGAATGGGGTAATAGAACATATCGTTTAGTTTTGCATTCGCTTAAAGACTGCCAATCACTGTGTATTGCTTTCCACTTGTTGCAGATTACATCGGGAACAGGATCATCCCAGCCAGATTTTAACAGCCACAGCTCTTGCATCAGCACCTTTGCACGAATGAGAATCGGGGCTATCAAACCAAGGGGATCATACATTTTTGCAATGAATGACAAGATGGATCGACGAGTTAGGGTGGTTCGTCACAAATGCTGGATTCGAAGCACAGTTCATCGGATTCCGGTTTCCACAAGATGCCAAGAGCTTTCACTGTTTCGTAGGGAACGAATTGGTACAGGGACTGAGTACCGATCTGCTCAACACTTAAACCACAAAGCACGTCGAGATGATTCGAGGTCCATTTACGTAGTTCGAAACCACCTTTAGCAAGCAAACTAGCTAATTCCTTACGAAGACGAAGCGCATCTTCCACCGTGTCGGCGCCACCAATGAAATCGTCAACGTAAAAATTTTGGTTGAGAGCAGAGCTGGCAGGCAAATAGTCAGAACCTTCTTCTTCAGCTAGTTGAATTAACGTGCGGGTCAGCTAGGAACGATGATGGTGCGAGACCGTACGTGACCGTGTTGAGTTCGTAAGTGTGGATCGGTGTTTAAGACGAAAAGCGAAACAAAATGCGTACAAACCGGCGATCGTCTGGGTGTAGCATAACCTGTCGGTACATTTTTGCTATGTCGCCCACCAAGGCAATCTTGCACGATCGAAAACGCAGAATTATGTCGAGCAAATCGTCTTGCACTATAGGTCCGACACATAACAAATCATTCAATGAATGACCGGTACTTGTTTTTGCAGAGCCGTCAAACACTACTCTCACCTTTGTGGTGGAACTAGAGGCCTTGAAGACGTGATGATGCGGTAAATAGTAAGCAGGTTCATCGGCGATGTTAGTGCTTACTAGAGACATGTATCCAAGCTCTAAATACTCATTCATGAAGGCGTGGTACGATGCTTTCAATTGCGGATCGCGCTTTATACGTTTTTCAAGCAACTCAAAATGCCGTAATGCTGACACTTTGGACACGCCGAACTTTTCGTAGAAATCGGGTTGACACGGTAAGCGAACGATGTATCGGCCTGCGTCATCGCGGGACGTTGTTTTTTTGTAGAAAGATTCACATCGTCGCTCGTCGGGTGAGTAAGAATTATTAACGTTTAGCTCTTCCAGCTTCCAGAAACGCTCGATCGACTCTTCTAAGGATACCATGCATACTGTGTTGGAAGGAATTGCGTGATCGGTTGGTTGATCCGAATTAGTAGGAAGACAGGAACCGATCATAACGTATCCAAATACGCTATTCATCATGGAAGGCAGATCCGGAGATGTATCATGCTGATACTTATTTGCAAAGAAGGAAGAAGGAAGGAATTTGGAAAGAAGGTGCGCCAAGGATGATGTCGATCGGGGATGATTTAAAGAACAGTGGATCAGCCAAAACAAATGTGGATGGTATGTTCCAGCCGCGAGTGCAAATATCATGCGTATCCGGCAAATCAGCGATCACCTTATCAACGATCAAAAACTCCATATCTGAGCGGTAGTTAGAAGTGCGAGAGGCGATCGTAGCTCGCACCGATTTAGTGATGGATCTAGGGGATAGACCAGCCCCTTGCAGGGTAACGTTTACGGTGTTGTGTCTCAATCATAGCCTTCGAGCAAGCCGGTTGCTCATCAAATTGGTTTGCGAGGCACTGTCTAAAAGTGCTCGCGCAGGATGCGTTATGCCGTATGCATCCACAATGGTTATTAGAGCGGTCTGAAGCAACACGTGTGTAGGTGCTTGTCTCAAAGCCGCTGCAAAACTACGTTGTGTGTTGGGCGTGTGATCATTAGTGTTGCGTTTAAGTCTTTTAATATATCGTCTCTTTATTCCTACGTTGTGTTTATTATTTTCAAGATCAAAGATTTCAGAACGCTCTAAATTTCACTGTTACGTGCTTCTAACTTGGCTGTTGTGTTGAGACTGCCGCAATGCTGTGGCTGCAACGCGCGCGCTGTCAGCAACAGTGCTGCCAATATATATAATTTTTTGCTCTCCTTGGCATCATTTGAAGTTGACCGTTAACAATATTATTTGAATTCAACATAGCGGCCACCTAAATTTGCAAAATTTACATTATCTTTTCAAAGGGTAGCAAACTTATGTTACCCGCGGGTCTTTTATAAACTCCTCCCTTAGTTCGAACGCTTACTACCCGAACGATCCCATCGGGTGGCCAATAGTGTGGCGTTTTCGTGTCCTCCTTTAACAAAACCATTTGGCCAACCTTTAATGGAATTACTGCCTTTCTACGCTGATATTCATTAAGCAGTTCAACAAAATATTCTTTTCGCCACCTTCTCCAATGATTATGATACATTTGCTTAATCGCTTGATAACCGCGCAGCCTATCCGCTGGTATGTCAACCACATCAGGTTCAGGTAACGCATTAATCGGTGCTCCGAAAACGTCGAGTTCCTCGGGGTCCTCCGATAAAGGTGTCAATGGTCTGCTGTTCAGCTGGCCCTCCACCTGCGTCAACATCATCGCCATCTCACCATAAGTTAACTGACGACTGCCTATCACCTTCAGCAGTACCCGTTTAGTAGCCTTCACTGCAGCCTCGCAAAGGCCGCCAAAGTTCGGTGCATATGGCTGAAGTGCCATTTCACTCCAACGCCGACTGCATAATTGAAAATGCTTTCCATTGGCGAATTCTGATCGCCATATCGAAATACTCGGCGATTACTTTACGTCCCCCTTGGAAGTTCAGCCCGTTATCAGAGTAAACGTCGCTAGGCATACCTCGCCTCGAAACAAACCGACGAAACGAAGCCAGAAACGCTTCCGTTGACAAGGATTCAACCAATTCGATATGGACGGCTTAAACAACAAAACATACAAAAACAGCTATGTAGGCCTTCTCAGCGGCAGCTCGACGATGGACGGGTTTCAGATAGATGGGTCCACAAAAATCGACGCCTACAATAGAGAACGGCCGGGCTGGCATCATACGCGAGATCGGTGACTGTCCAGGTGGTTGCCGCACCAACACCGGATTCATCCTATAGCAGGCTGCACAATTCCGAAACACACTGTTCATCAAAGAACGTCCTTGAATGGCCCAGAACTCTCGACGTATCGCACTGAGTGTCATTGTTGGTCCACCGTGTAATGTCGTACGGTGATAATATTCCGCTATCAGCCTGGACAAGCGAGACTTCTTAGATATTGCTAACGGTTGCTTGGATTGCTGCTGCATGATACACCTTGCGCGGTTCAAGCGGCCACCAACTCTACCGTCTGCGGACGGAGTAGACCGTCTGCATCCAAAAAAGCTCCTTAAGTTTTCAGCGATGATTTCAATTGCAACGGTTGACCGCCACGCAACTCGTTTATATCGCAAGCAAAATGGGTTCTCTGCTCCCTTCTTACTAGCGTTATTTTAGCTTCAGCAAGCTCGCCTAATGATAAAACGCCTCTGCCACATCCGCCGACAACGGTTAATAAACCGCAAACAATAGGCTGTAATCCGCAATAGTCGCTCAAAGGTAGAGAACCTATCGCACCAGTCGTTCCTTTCTGCACGTATCGAAACCATTACCGCCTGTTTGCGACGCTCCAATAACTCCTCCTCAGGGGCAATCATAGCGCCATTGATCTTCTGGATGCCTCAACCACGCCGGACCATAGAACCACAGATTCGACGATGACAATTCTTTCGGCAGTGCACCGCGTGCGACAATATCGGCTGGATTGTCGATACCTTTCACGTGCATCCATTTGCAGCCCTTCGTCAGATCCTGTATCTCAGATACTCGGTTCGCTACAAATGTAGCCCAAGAATATGATGGTGCCCGTATCCAGTGTAGTACGATGGTCGCATCTGTCCACATGATAACGTCTACTTCTCGAACCTTGAACGTTTGTCGCACAATATTTTGCAATTTTGCTGCCAGCAATGCAGCACAAAGCTCCAATCGCGCCAAACTGATCCTTTTGAGCGGCGCTAAACGAGATTTAGCAGCAAGAAGTTGAACAAGAAGTTGGGCGGCTCGGTGGTGTATTTGGAAACGGCGCTAGTCCCTACCACGACCGGACCGGGTTCAAATCCCATCCGGACCGTTCCCCCGTAGTGAGCACTGACTATGCAACTACGTGGTATCTAATAGTCTAGTAAGCCATTTGATGGCCGGCATGACCTGGTAGGTCGTTAAGCCAAAGAGAGAGAAGTTGAACAGTAATTACTCCGTCGTTATCAATCGACCGCATATACACACAGGCTCCGTAAGCTGCTTCCGATGCGTCGGAAAAACAATGAAGCTGCATAACAGCAGGGTTTACAGCAAGAGCATGCCGTGGAAACCTGGCATCTTTTAACCGCGGCAATTGAGATTGGAATGTGCACCACTGCTCCTGCATCTCGCTCGGTATAACTTCGTCCCAAGTATTGGTGGCCAACCACAAGGCTTGCATACCTATCTTGGCCCAAACTGTTACGGGAACCACCAAACCTAACGGATCGTAAATCCTCGCCACCATAGAATAAACCTTTCTGCGTGTCCACATCTCACGATATACTGGAATGTTTGCGTCG
This sequence comes from Anopheles rivulorum, assembly GCA_018908115.1. NCBI lineage: Eukaryota > Metazoa > Arthropoda > Insecta > Diptera > Culicidae > Anopheles > Anopheles rivulorum. The sequence continues at coordinate 8,747 of STHB01021429.1, forward strand.
ATGTACAACTCGTCCGTTCCGGGTAGCCATGCAATGCCAAGGGTTTTGATAGCTTCTTCAGGATCTTCAAACGTCTTCACATCAGCAGACGATATAGCTTCAGCCGGAACGTTGCACAAAACGCCTTTCTTATTCGAATTCCATAGAGCCTGTAGCTCTATGGCTATCTCTTCACTTTCCGCACCGCCGATATAGTCGTCGACATAAAAGTCCTCAAGCAATGCCTGCTTAGCCAAAAGAAATCTATCACCCTCGTCGTGTGCCAATTGATGCAGCACTCTTATGGCTAAAAAGGACGATGGGGCAAGACCAAACGTCACACGCTGCAACTCGTATACTGCTATAGGCTGATCTGATGAGTTGCGCCACAGTATTCGCTGGAAAGATGTGTGGTCCGGATGTACTTTAACCTGTAAATACATCTGCTTGATGTCCGCGACCATAGCGACAGGCTTCAAGCGAAATCTTAGCAGTAACGTCAACAAATTGTCCTGAATAACTGGACCAGTCATTAAAAGATCGTTAAGGGATTTGCTAGAGTCTGTCCGAGCTGATTTGTCGAAAACCGGCCGCACCTTTGTGTTAGCACTTGATGTCTTAATCACGGGGTGATGCGGCAGGTAATAACAATTATTTTCAACTTCCCCGCTTGGTTCAGCATGCACCTTACGACACACACGAACTACGACGAAGGAACTAACACAGAAGATGTAAACACACAACTTGACGCTACACGATTGACTTGACAATTAGGAAAGCAGATAAATTAAAAATGAACTAGACACGGGAAATGAACTTCGATAGATGAATAAACAGTTACAAACAGAACAGCGCCAAGACAGCACGGCTTTCATTTACTCTTTCTTTCCGCGGATTATTTTCACCAGTCTTTCGAGAGAATTTCTCACATTTTTGATCCTTCGAACCGGATTGTGGAAAAGAAAGTGTAATCTCATTTTCGTCATCCTGCTATCAAGGGTGAATTTCGGTTATTTCGGGAAAGTGCGGTTCTTGTAAGTGAAGCTTCGCGCCATCGCTATTTCGCCCCGCTATCAAGGGCAACGGTCACTTAAGCGTCATAGTTCAAATTTCGCGCCATCGCGTTTTCGTACGTTCGTTTCTTTCGTATGAAATTTATCAGTGTACAAAAAGATGAACAAGAAAATCAAGGCAGCGCAATTTAAGAAGAGAATATCTGTGGAAGGTCTCAAGACGCTGGAACGGTTCCAGTCGGAGTTTGTGCCCGAGTTTGCAAGTCAAATTCCGGAAGCATTGGAGGATTTGGAGCGACACAAAGCAGGGTTCTTCAACGCGATCGAGAAGTTAGAAGTATTGGATGAAACCGACGCAAGCATAGAATCGCACATCAAGGAGAGGAGTGAAATCGAAGATCGTTGCCGAAAACTAAAATCATTCCTACGAGAAAACCAACCAAAGGACGAAAGTACGCTGAACGAAACGACAGGTTTGGTATCCTCTACGTTGGCTTTTGGTCGGCCAAACGCTACAAATCTACGCCTACCCAATATCGAGCTACCAACGTTTGATGGAGATCACACAAAATGGCTCTCGTTCGGGGATCGATTCATCGCTATGATCGACGCGTCTGCAGAATTACCCTCCATCGCTAAATTACAATACCTGCTTTCATCGTTGAAGGGTGAAGCAGCTTTACCATTCGAGCACACCCCTTAAACATCCGATAATTATGCAGTGACGTGGGCGGCCCTTCTAAAGCGTTACGACAATTCACGATTGTTGATCCGGGAATATTATCGGAAACTGCACTATCTTCCGGCTGTGCAGTCGTTGTGCGTCGAAAAGCTTACGCATTTAGTGGACGAATTTACTCGTTTCATCAACGGATTGGTGAAGCTGAAAGAGCCGGTTGATGCATAGGACACACCACTTTCAAACATGCTGATGATGAAGCTGGATCGTGAAACGCTGTTGGCTTGGGAGAAGCACTCTGTGCATTTCGCCAAACACAAATACAAGGATGTCATCGCTTTTGTGCAGGATCGAATCCAGATCCTGAAATCGACGAACGATTTTTTGTGTGAGCATGGTGATAGTGGAAGAAAGATGGCCGGCAATCAAAAGATCTATCGCAAACGCAGCTGCTTCACACACGGGTCCTGTCTCCACCCCTGGTCATTCCCATCCGCAGCTGAAGTGCCCGTTAGATTGCAGCGGCGATCATCTTCTACGCAACTGTCCGGTTTTCATCGCTAAGGATGTCCAGCAGCGACGAGATGTGGTCACAGTGAAACGCCTGTGTTGGAATTGTTTGAGTAGCACTCATCCAGTGAGATCATGCAAGTCTGACTATTCGTGTCGAACTTGCCGTCAACGGCATCATACACTGCTGCATCACACCCCGGCCACAGCGATCACTATGGCAGCACATTCGAATGATAATTCGAATGCATAAGGTATTCCTGCCGACGGCACAGATCATAATACAAGATGTGTACGGTAATTCACACGAGGCAAGGGCTTTACTGGATTCAGGGTCCATGTCGAATTTTATTTCGGAAGAATGCGCTCGCAAACTATTGGCCATCCACAACAAGGCCAATATCGCTGTATCGGGCATCGGAAATGCGGTACAGCAAGTAAAGGGCTCAATCGTTGCAACAATTCGATCTAAAACGCAACCCTTTGCTACGGAAATGGCATTCTTGGTATTAGAAAAGCCATCAGCTAACATTCCAACATCACCGACGGATACATCATCATGGGAAATGCCAGATGTAGCATTAGCTGATAGCACGTTCTACACTCCTGGGCAAATCGATGTCGTTATCGGAGGTGATACTTTCTGGGAGCTTCACACCGGTCAGAAACGCTCTCTAGGCATAGGAAGACCGTGGCTGGTGGAAACTTACTTCGGTTGGGTGGTTACCGGAAATATTCACCATTCATCGCCTGGTCCGCGGCTGTGCCAGCTTTCCACAAACGACATCCCATTAGAAGACATAATGCAACGATTCTGGCAGAACGAAACCATAGCCGAGGATCCTGTGCTATCGGTAGAAGAGGATGCTTGTGAAAGACACTACGTGTCTACTACA
>STHB01021474.1:0-11816 GCA_018908115.1 Anopheles rivulorum
GGTGGCTTGTCCAACCAGTTGGGTGGCTTGCCTACCCAGTGGGGTAGTTTTTCAGCCGGTGGGGTGGCTTGCCCACCCACTGGGATTGCTTTCCCACCCAGTGGGGTGGCTTGCCCACCCAGTGGGGTGGCTGGCCCACCCAGTGGGGTGGCTTTTCCATCCAGTGGGGTGGCTTGCCTACCCAGTGGGGTGGCTTTTCCAGTCGGTGGGGTGGCTTGCCCACCCACTGGGATTGCTTTCCCACCCAGTGGGTTGGCTTGCCCACCCAGTGGGGTGGCTTGCCCACCCAGTGGGGTGGCTCGCCCACCCAGTGGGGTTTCTTGCCCACCCAGTGGGTTGGCTTGCCTTCCCTATGGGATGGCTTGCCCACCCACTGGGATTGCTTTCCCACCCAGTGGGGTGGCTTGCCCACCCAGAGGAGTGGCCTACCAAGACAGTGGGTTGGCTTGCCTACCCAGTGGGGTGGCTTTTCCATCCAGTGGGGTGGCTTGCCTACCCAGGAGATGGCTTTACCAGCCAGTTGGGTGGCATGCCCACCCACTGGGATTGCTTTCCCACCAAGTGGGGTGGCTGGCCCACCCAGTGGGGTGGCTTGCGCACCCAGTTGGGTGGCTGCTACACGCAGTGGGGTGGCTTGCCCACCCAGTGGAGTAGCTAGCCCTCACAGTGGGGTGGCTTGTCAACCCAGTGGAATAGCTAGCCCATCCAGTTGGGTTGCTTGCCCAACCAGTGGGATGGCGTGCTCACTCAGTGCGGTGGCTTGCTTACACAGAGGGGTTGCTTGCCCACCCAGTGGGGTGGCTTGCCAACCCAGTAGGGTGGCTTGATCACCTTGTGGGGTGTCTTTTCCATCCAGTGGAGTGGCTTGCCCACCCAATGGGGTTGTTTGCCCACCCTGTGTGGTGGCTTTTCCAGCCGGTGGGGTGGCTTGCCCCCCCAGAGGGGTTGCTTTCCCACCCAGTGGGTAGGCTTGCCTACCCAGTGGGGTGGCTTGCCCACCCAATGGGGTTTCTTGCCGACCCAGTGGGGTTTCTTGCCCACACAGTGGGGTTGCTTGTTCATCCAGTGGAGTTGCTTGCCCACCCAGCGAGGTGTCTTTTCCATCCAGTGGAGTGGCTTGCTCACCCAGTGGAGTGGCTGGCCCACCCAGTGGGATGGCTTGCCCACCCAGTGAGGTGGCTTGCCCACCCAGTGTGGTGGCTTTTCCAGCCGATGGGATGGCTTGCCCACCCACTGGGATTGCTTTCCCACCCAGTGGGGTTGCTGGCCCACCCAGTGGGGTGGCTTGCCCACCAAGTGGGGTGGCGTGCCAACTCAGTGGGATTGCTAGCCCATCCAGTTGGGTTGCTTGCCCACCCAGTGGGACGGCGTGCTTACTCAGTGCGGTGGCTTGCCCACCCAGAAGGGTGGTTTGCCCACCCAGTGGGGTGGCTTGCCCACCCAGTGGGGTGGCTTAACCACCCAGTGGGGTGTCTTTTCCACCCAGTGTGATGGCTTGCCTAACCAGTGGGTTGGCTTTTCAAGCCGGTGGGGTGGCTTGCCCACCCACTGGGATTGCTTCCCCACCCAGTGGGGTGGCTTGCCCACCCAGAGGTGTGGCTTGCCAACCCAGTGGGGTGGCTTTTCCATCCAGTGGAGTGGCTTGCCTACCCAGTGGGGTGGCTTTTCCAATCGGTGGGGTGGCTTGCCCACCCACTGGGATTGCTTTCCCACCCAGTGGGTTGGCTTGCCCATCCAGTGGAGTGGCTTGCCCACCCAGTGGGGAGGCTTGCCCACCCAGTGGGGTGGCTTGCCCACCCAGTGGGGTGGCTTGCCGACCCTTTGGGTTGGCTTTCCCACTCACTGGGATGGTTTGTTCACCCAGTTGGGTGGCTTGCCCACCCTGTGGGTTGGCTTGACCTCCAAGTAGGGTGGCTTGCCCACACAGTGTGGTGGCTTGCCCACCCAGTGGGGTGACTGGCTCACCCAGTAGGGTGGCTTAGCAACCCAGTGGGGTGACTTGTCCCCCCAGTATCGTGGCTTACCCACCCGGTGGGGTGGCTTGCCTACCCAGTTGGGTGGCTGGCCCACCCAGTGGGGTGGCTTGCCCACCGAGTGGGTTGGCTTGACCTCCAAATAGGGTGGCTTGCCCACACAGTGGGGTGGCCCTCCCACCCAGTGGGGTGACTGGCTCACCCAGTGGGTTGGCTTGGCAACCCAGTGGGGTGGCTTGTCCCCCCAGTAGGGTGGCTTGTCCACCCGGTGGGGTGGCTTGCCCACCCAGTTGGGTGGCTGGCCCACCCAGTGGGAGGGTGGCTTGCCCACCCACTGGGATTGCTTTCCCACCCAGTGGAGTGGCTTGCCCACCCAGTGGGGAGGCTTGCCCACCCAGTGGGGTGGCTTGCCCACCCAGTGGGGTGGCTTGCCGACCCTTTGGGTTGGCTTTCCCACCCACTGGGATGGTTTGCTCACCCAGTTGGGTGGCTTGACCACCCTGTGGGTTGGCTTGACCTCCAAGGAGGGTGGCTTGCCCACACAGTGGGGTGGCTTGCCCACCCAGTGGGGTGACTGGCTCACCCAGTGGGGTGGCTTGGCAACCCAGTGGGGTGACTTGTCCCCCCAGTATCGTGGCTTACCCACCCGGTGGGGTGGCTTGCCTTCGCAGTTGGGTGGCTGGCCCACCCAGTGGGATGGCTTGCCCACCCAGTGGCGTGGCTTGCCCACCCAATGAGGATGCTGGCCAACCTTGTGGGATGGCTTGCCCACCCACTGGGATTTCTTTCCCACCCAGTGGGGTGGCTGGCCCACCCAGTGGGGTGGCTGGCCCACCCAGTGGGGTGGCTTGCCAACCAAGTGGGATTGCTAGCCCATCCAGTTGGGTTGCTTGCCCACCCAGTGGCACGGCGTGCTTACTCAGTGCAGTGGCTTGCCCACCCAGAAGGGTGGTTTGCCCACCCAGTGGGGTGGCTTGCCCACCCGGTGGGGTCGCTTGACCACCCTGTGGGGTGGCTTGTCCACCCATTGGGGTTGCTTGTCCACCCATTGGGGTTGCTTGTCCAACCCGTGGGGTAGCTTGCCCACCCATTGAAGTGGCTTGCCCACCCTGTGGGGTGGCTTGTCCACCCATTGGGGTTGCTTGTCCACCCATTGGGGTTGCTTGTCCACCCCGTGGGGTAGCTTGCCCACCCATTGAAGTGGCTTGTCCACCCAGTGGAGTGGCTTGCCCACCGACTGGGGTAGCTTGCCCACCCAGTGGGGAGGCTTGCCCACCCAGTGGGGTGGCTTGCCCACCCAGTGGGGAGGCTTGCCGACCCTTTGGGTTGGCTTTCCCACCCACTGGGATGGTTTGCTCACCCAGTTGGGTGGCTTGCCCACCCAGTGGGGTGGCTTGCCCACCCAGTAGGGTGGCTTGCCCACACAGTGGGGTGGCTTGCCCACCCAGTGGGGTGACTGGCTCACCCAGTGGGATGGCTTGGTAACCCAGTGGGGTGGCTTGTCCCCCCAGTAGGGTGGCTTGCCCACCCGGTGGGGTGGCTTGCCTACCCAGTTGGGTGGCTGGCCCACCCAGTGGAATGGCTTGCCCACCCAGTGGGGTGGCTTGTCCACCCAGAGGGGTGGCTTGCCTCACCACTAAGGTTGCGTGCTCACCCAGTGGGGTGTCGTGCCCACCCAGTGGGGTGGCTTGCCCACCCAGTGGGGTTGCTTGCCCACCCAGTGGGGTGGCTTGCACACCAAGAGGTGTGGCTTGTACACCACCTGGAGTTGCTTGCCCATCCAGTGAGGTGGCTTGCCCAACCAGTAGGGTGACTTGTCCATCCTATCGAATTTTTTGCCCAATTATTTGGGTGCCTTGCTCACACAGTGGGGTGGCTGGCCAACCCAGTGGGGTGGCTTGCTCACCCAATGGGGTTGCTTGCCCATCGAGTGGGGTTTCTTGAAAATTCAGTGGGGTGCCTTTTCCATCCAGTGGGATGGCGTGCCCACCCAGAGCGGTGGCTTGCTGACCCAGTGGGGTGGCTTTCCAACCCAGTGGGGTGGCTTGCTCACCCAGTGGGGTGGCTTGCCCACCAATTGGGATGGCTCGCCCACCCGGTGGGGTGGCTTGTCCACCCAGAGGGGTGGCTTGCCTACCCACTAAGGTTGCGTGCTCACCCAGTGGTGTGTCGTGCCCACCCAGTGGGGTGGCTTGCCCACCCAGTGGAGTGGCTTGCCCACCCTGTGGGGTGGCTTGCACACCAAGAGGTGTGGCTAGTCCACCAACTGGAGTTGCTTGCCCATCCAGTGAGGTGGCTTGCCCATCCAGTAGGGTGACTTGTCCATCCAGTCGAATTTCTTGCCCATTTATTGGGGTGCATTGCTTACACAGTGGAGTGGCTGGCCAACCCAGCGGGTTGGCTTGCCTCCCAGTGGGGTTGCTTGTTCATCCAGTGGAGTGGCTTGCTCACCCAGTAGAGTGGCTATCCCAACCTGTGGGATGGCGTGCCCACCCAGAGGGGTGGCTTGCCGACCCAGTGGGGTGGCTTTCCAACCCAGTGGAGTGGCTTGCTCACCCAGTGGAGTGGCTTGCTCACCCAGTGGGGTGGCTTGCCCACCTAGTGGGATTGCATGCCCACCCGGTGGGCTGGCTTGTCCACCCAGAGGAGTGGCTTGCCTACCCACTGGGGTTGCTTGCTCACCCAGTGGGGTGGCTTGCCCACCCAGTGGGGTGGCTTGCCCACCCAGTGGGGTGGCTTTCCCACCCAGTGGAGTGGCTTGCCCACCCATCGGGATGGCTTGCCCACCCAGTGTGGTTGCTTGTCAACCCAGTGGGGTGACGTGCCTACCCAGTGGGGTGGCTTGCCTACCCAGTGGGGTGGCCTTACCACCCAGTGGGGTGGCTTGCCCACCCAGTGGGGTTGCGGCCCACCCAGTGGGGTGGCTTGCCCACCCAGTGGGGTGGCTTGCCCACCCAGTTGGGTGGCTTGCCCACCCAGTTGGGTGGCTTGCCCACCCAGTGGGGTGGCTTGCCCACCCAGTAGGGTTGTTTGCCCACCACGTGGGTTGGCTTGCCTTCCCAGTGGGATAGCTAGCCCATCCAGTTGGGTTGCTTGCCCACCAAGTGGGGTGGCGTGCTCACTCAGTGGGGTGGCTTTCCCCCCCATTGGGGTGGCGTGCTCACTCAGTGGGGTGGCTTGTCCCCCCATTGGGGTTGCTTGCCCACCCACTGGGGTGGCTTGCCCACCCAGTGGGGTGGCTGGCCCACCCAGTGGGTACGCTTGCCCACCCAGTGAGGTTTCTTGCACACAAAGAGGTGTGGCTTGTCCACCAACTGGAGTTGCTTGCCGACCCAGTGGGGTGGCTTGACCAGCCAGTAGGGTGGCTTGCCCACCAATTGGGGTTGCGTGCCCACCCAGTGGGGTGGCTTGCCCACCCAGTGGGGTGGCTGGCCCACCCAGCGGAGTTGCTTGCCCACCCAGTGGGGTTGCTTGCCCAACAAGTGGAGTTACTTGTCCATCCAGTCGAATTTCTTGCCTATTTATAGGGGTACATTGCTCACCCAGTGGGGTGGCTGGCCAACCCAGTGGGGTGACGTGCCCACCCAATGGGGTTTCTTGCCAACCCAGTGGGGTTTCTTGCCCACCCAGTGGGGTGGCTTGCCTACCCAGTGGGGTGGCTTGACCAGCCAGTAGGGTGGCTTGCCCACCAATTGGGGTTGCGTGCCCACCCAGTGGGGTGGCTTGCCCACCCAGTGGGGTGGCTGGCCCACCCAGCGGAGTTGCTTGCCCACCCAGTGGGGTTGCTTGCCCAACAAGTGGAGTTACTTGTCCATCCAGTCGAATTTCTTGCCTATTTATAGGGGTACATTGCTCACCCAGTGGATTGGCTTGCCCACCCAGTGGGGTGGCTTGCCCAACCAGTGGGGTTGCTTGCCTACCCAGTGGGGTGGCTTGCCGACCCAGTGAGGTAACTTGCCCACCCAGTGGGTTGAATTGCCTTCCCAGTGGGATGGCTTGCCCACCCAGTGGGGTGGCTTGCCCACCCAGTGGGGTGGCTTGCCCACCCAGAGCCGTGGCTGGCACACCCAGTTGGGTGGCTTTCCCAACCAGCAAGCTAGCTGGCCAACCCAGTGGGGTGGCTTGCTCACCCAGTGGGGTGGCTTGCCGACCCAGCGAGATGGCTTTCCGACCCAGTGGCATGGCTTTCCCACCCAGTGGGGTTGCTTGCCCACCCAGTGGGGTGGCATGCACACCAAGAGGTGTGGCTTGTCCACCACCTGGAGTTGCTTGCCCATCCAGTGAGGTGGCTTGCCCAACCAGTAGGGTGACTTGTCCATCCAGTCGAATTTTTTGCCCAATTATTTGGGTGCCTTGCTCACACAGTGGGGTGGCTGGCCAACCCAGTGGGGTGGCTTGCTCACCCAATGGGGTTGCTTGCCCATCGAGGGTGGTTTCTTGCCAATTCAGTGGGGTGCCTTTTCCATCCAGTGGAGTGGCTTGCTCACCCAGTGGCGCGGCTATCCCAACCTGTGGGTTGGCGTGCCCACCCAGAGGGGTGGCTTGCCGACCCAGTGGGGTGGCTTGCCCACCCAGTGGAGTGGCTTGCCCACCCAGTGGGGTGGCTTGCACACCAAGAGGTGTGGCTTGTCCACCAACTGGAGTTGCTTGCCCATCCAGTGAGGTGGCTTGCCCATCCAGTAGGGTGACTTGTCCATCCAGTCGAATTTCTTGCCCAATTATTGGGGTGCATTGCTTACACAGTGGAGTGGCTGGCCAACCCAGCGGGTTGGCTTGCCTCCCAGTGAGGTTGCTTGTTCATCCAGTGGAGTGGCTTGCTCACCCAGTGGAGTGGCTATCCCAACCTGTGGGATGGCGTGCCCACCCAGAGGGGTGGCTTGCCGACCCAGTGGGCTGGCTTGTCCACCCAGAGGAGTGGCTTGCCTACCCACTGGGGTTGCTTGCTCACCCAGTGGGGTGGCTTGCCCACCCAGTGGGGTGGCTTGCCCACCCAGTGGGGTGGCTTGCCCACCCAGTGGAGTGGCTTGCCCACCCAGCGGGATGGCTTGCCCACCCAGTGTGGTTGCTTGTCAACCCAGTGGGGTGACGTGCCCACCCAGTGGGGTGGCTTGCCTACCCAGTGGGGAGGCTTTTCCAGCCGGTGGGGTGGCTTGCCCACCCACTGGGATTGCTTTCCCACCCAGTGGGGTTGCTTGCCCACCCAGCGGGATGTCTTTTCCACCCAGTGGGGTGGCTTGCCTAACCAGTGGGTTGGCTTTTCAAGCCAGTGGGGTGGCTTGCCCACCCACTGGGATTGTTTTCCCACCCAGTGGGGTGGCTTGCCCATCCAGAGGGGTGGCTTGCACAACCAGTTGGGTGGCTTACCCACCCAGTAAGGTAGCTGGCCCACCCAGGGGGGTTGCGTGCTTACTCAGTGCGGTGGCTTGCCCACCCAGAAGGGTGGTTTGCCCACCCAGTGGGGTGGCTTGCCCACCTAGTGGGGTGGCTTTTCCATCCAGTGGGGTGGCTTGCCTACCCAGTGGGGTGGTGTGCTCACTCAATGGGGTGGCTTGCCCCCCCATTGGGGTTGCTTGCCCACCCACTGGGGTGGCTTGCCCACCCAGTGGGATGGCTGGCCCACCCAGTGGGTACGCTTGCCCACCCAGTGGGGTTGCTTGCACACCAAGAGGTGTGGCTTGTCCACCAACTGGAGTTGCTTGCCGACCCAGTGGGGTGGCTTGCCCACCCAGTGGGGTGGCTTGCACACCAAGAGGTGTGGCTTGTCCACCAAATGGAGTTGCTTGCCCATCCAGTGAGTTGGCTGGCCCACCCAGTAAGGTGGCTTGCCCAACAAGTGGAGTTACTTGTCCATCCAGTCGAATTCCTTGCCCATTTGTAGGGGTACATTGCTCACCCAGTGGGGTGGCTGGCCAACCCAGTGGGGTGGTTTGCCCACCCAATGGGGTTTCTTTCCAACCCAGTGGGGTTTCTTGCCCAACCAGCGGGTTGGCTTGTTCACCCAGTGGGGTTGCTTGCCCACCCAGTGGAGTGGCTTGTCCACCCAGTGGGGTGGCTTGCACACCAAGAGGTGTGGCTTGTCCACCAAATGGAGTTGCTTGCCCATCTAGTGAGTTGGCTTGCCCACCCAGTAAGGTGGCTTGCCCAACAAGTGGAGTTACTTGTCCATCCAGTCGAATTCCTTGCCCATTTATAGGGGTACATTGCTCACCCAGTGGGGTGGCTGGCCAACCCAGTGGGGTGGTTTGCCCACCCAATGGGGTTTCTTTCCAACCCAGTGGGGTTTCTTGCCCAACCAGTGGGTTGGCTTGTTCACCCAGTGGGGTGGCTTGCCCACACAGTGGGGTTGCTTGTTCATCCAGTGGAGTTGCTTGCCCACCCAGAGAGATGTCTTTTCCATCCAGTGGAGTGGCTTGCTCACCCAGTGGAGTGGCTTGCCGAACCTGTGGGATGGCGTGCCCACCCAGAGGGGTGGCTTGCCGACCCAGTGGGGTGGCTTTCCAACTCAGTGGGGTGGCTTGCCCACCTAGTGGGGTGGTTTGACCACATAGTGGGTTGGCTTGACCACCCGGTGGGGTGGCTTGTCCATCCAGTGGGGTGGCTTGCCTACCCAGTGGGGAGGCTTTTCCAGCCGGTGGGGTGGCTTACCCACCCACTGGGATTGCTTTCCCACCCAGTGGGATGGCTTGTCCACCCAGAGGGGTGGCTTACCCACCCAGTGGGGTGGCTTACCCACCCATTGTGGTGGCTTTTCAAGCCGGTGGAGTGGCTTGCCCCCCTAGTGGGGTGGCTTACCCTCTCAGTGGGATGGCTGGTCCATCCAGTGGGGTGGCTTCCCAACCCAGTGGGAGAGCTAGCCCATCCAGTGGGGTTGCTTGTCCACCCAGTGGGGTGGCTGGCGCACCCAGTTGGGTGGCTTGCCCACCCAGTGGGTTGGCTTGCCCTCCCAGTATGATAGCTAGCCCATCCAGTGTGTTGATTGCCCACACAGTGGGGTTGCTTGCCCACCCAGTGGGGTGGCTTGCCCACCCAGTGGTGTGGCTTGCCCACCCAGCGGAGTGGCTTGCCCACCCAGTGGGGTTGCTTGCCCACCTAGTGGGGTGGCTTGCACACCAAGAGGTGTGGCTTGTCCACCAACTAGAGTTGCTTGCCAATCCAGTGAGGTGGCTTGCCCACCCAGTAATGTGGCTTGCCCAACCAGTAGGGTGACTTGTCCATCCAGTCGAAATTTTTGCCCACTTATTTGGGTGCATTGCTCACACAGTGGGGTGGCTGGCCAACCCAGTGGGGTGGCTTGCTCACCCAATGGGGTTTCTTGCCCATTCAGTGGGGTGCCTTTTCCATCTAGTGGAGTGGCTTGCTCACCCAGTGGCGTGGCTATCCCAACCTGTCGGATGGCGTGCCCACCCAGAGCGGTGGCTTGCTGACCCAGTGGGGTGGCTTTCCAACCCAGTGGGGTGGTTTGCTCACCCAGTGGGCTGGCTTGCCCACCTATTGGGATGGCTCGCCCACCCGGTGGGGTGGCTTGTCCACCCAGAGGGGTGGCTTGCCTACCCACTAAGGTTGCATGCTCACCCAGTGGGGTGTCTGGCCCACCCAGTTGGGTGGTTTGCTCACCCGGTGGAGTGGCTTGCCCACCCTGTGGGGTGGCTTGCACACCAAGAGGTGTGGCTTGTCCACCAACTGGAGTTGCTTGCCCATCCAGTGAGGTGGCTTGCCCATCCAGTAGGGTGTTTTGTCCATCCAGTCGAATGTCTAGCCCATTTTTTCAGGTGCATTGCTTACACAGTGGGGTGGCTGGCCAACCTAGCGGGGTGGCTTGCCCACCCAGTGGGGTTGCTTGTTCATCCAGTGGAGTGGCTTGCTCACCCAGTGGAGTGGCTATCCCAACCTGTGGGATGGCGTGCCCACCCAGAGGGGTGGCTTGCCGACCCAGTGGTGTGGCTTTTCAACCCAGTGGGTTGGCTTGCTCACCCAGTGGAGTGTCTTGCTCACCCAGTGGGGTGGCTTGCCCACCTAGTGGAATTGCTTGCCCACCCAGTGGGGTGGCTGGCCCACCCAGTGGGTACGCTTGCCCACCCAGTGAGGTTTCTTGCACACAAAGAGGTGTGGCTTGTCCACCAACTGGAGTTGCTTGCCGACCCAGTGGAGTGGCTTGCCCACCCAGTGGGGTGGCTTGCACACCAAGAGGTGTGGCTTGCACACCAAGAGGTGTGGCTTGCACACCAAGAGGTGTGGCTTGTCCACCAACTGGAGTTGCTTGCCCACCCAGGAAGGTTGCTTGCCCAACAAGTGGAGTTACTTGTCCATCCAGTCGAATTTCTTGCCCATTTATAGGGGTACATTGCTCACCCAGTGGGGTGGCTGGCCAACCCAGTGGGGTGACGTGCCCACCCAATGGGGTTTCTTGCCAACCCAGTGGGGTTTCTTGCCCAACCAGAGGGTTGGCTTGTTCATCCAGTGGAGTTGCTTGCCCACCCAGAGAGATGTCTTTTCCATCCAGTGGAGTGGCTTGCTCACCTAGTGGAGTGGCTTGCCCAACATGTGGGATGGCGTGCCCACCCAGAGGGGTGGCTTGCCGACCCAGTGGGGTGGCTTTCCAACCCAGTGGAGTGGCTTGCTCACCCAGTGGAGTGGCTTGCTCACCCAGTGGGGTGGCTTGCCCACCCAGTGGGATTGCTTGCCCACCCGGTGGGCTGGCTTGTCCACCCAGAGGAGTGGCTTGCCTACCCACCCTGGTTGCTTGCTCACCCAGTGGGGTGGCTTGCCCACCCAGTGCCCACACAGTGCGGTGGCTTGCCTACCCAGTGGTTTGGCTTGCCTTCCCAGTGGAATGGTTTGCCCACTCATTGTAGTTGCTTCTCCACCCAGTGGCTTGCCGACCCAGTGCGGTGGCTTGCCCACCCTTTTGGGTTGCTTGCCCACCCAGTGGGTTGGCTTGCCCACCCAGTGGGGTGGCCTGCCCTACCAGTGGGGTTGTTTGCCCACAAAGTGGGTTGGCTTGCCTTCCCAGTGGGATAGCTAGCCCATCCAGTTGGGTTGCTTACCCACCCAGTGCGTTGGCTTGCCTTCCCAGTGGAATGACTTGCCCATCAAGTGGGGTTGCTTGCCCATCCATTTGGGTGGCTTGCCTACCCAGTGGGGTGGCTTGCCCACCCAGTGGAATGGCTTGCCCACCCAGTTGGTTGGCTTGCCCACCTTGTGGGGTGGCTTGCCCACCCAGTAGGGTTGTTTGCCCACCTAATGGGTTGGCTTGCCTTCTCAGTAGGATAGCTAGCCCATCCAGTTGGGTTGCTTGCCCACCCAGTGGGGTGGCGTGCTCACTCAGTGGGGTGGCTTGTTCCCCCATTGGGGTTGCTTGCCCACCCACTGGCGTGGCTTGCCCACCCAGTGGGGAAGCTGGCCCACCCAGTGGGTACGCTTGCCCACCCAGTGGGGTTTCTTGCACACCAAGAGGTGTGGCTTGTCCACCAACTGGAGTTGCTTGCTGACCCAGTGGTTTGGCTTGCCTTCCCAGTGGAATGGCTTGCCCACTCAGTGGGGTTTCTTCCCCACCCAGTGGGGTGGTTTGCTGACACAGTGGGGGGGTTTGCCAACCCATTGGGGTGGATTGCCAACCCAGTAGGGTGGCTTGACCACCCAGTGGGGTGGCTTGCCCATCCAGAGAGGTGGCTTGCTCAACCAGTTGGGTGGCTTACCCACCCAGTAAGGTAGCTGGCCCACCCAGGGGGGTTGCGGGCTCACTCAGTGCGGTGGCTTGCCCACCCAGTGGGGTGGCTTGCCTACCAAGTGGGATGGCTTGACCACCCAGTGGGGTGGCTGGCCAACCCAGTGGGGTGGCTTGCC
>STHB01021493.1:0-11811 GCA_018908115.1 Anopheles rivulorum
TATTTGTTTAGTGGTGTTTTTTGGGCTCGTTTCGTTTCAATTCCGGAATTTTCTCTTTTGTTCTTGCAGCACGAACAGACGAGCGCGAAAAGTTCACGGACCACCGGTGTACGGGCCGATGTAGGCCTTCTTCGCACGCAAAAATACGGTACATAGTTTCTAGCCACTCATGCGGATTAATTCTAGCTGGACCCCTCCCCCTCCCCCCCCCCCCCTTCCCACTCCTGGGCAGCCGGCTGATCGGTATCGTTAGAAAATGGCGCAAAGTCCAAGCGAGTGAAGATCGCAGCCAATGTAAACTAGAGAAGAAGGAAACACTAACAAAAAGAAAAGAAGCAACACACACACATACAGCTCGAACAGGGAAGATGGCAGACGTACGAATCCGACCGCAAGAAGCGAGAAGCGTAAAATACCCCCATGCCAGCAGTGTATAAAGGCAACGATCGGCCCATCGGCGGCTGGGCTTCAGTTTTGGGACGCTTTAACGGGACGGGAAGGATGGTGTTGCCGGGCCGGGTTGAAGACACAAAATGGGTTTGGGTTGGGGGTTGCGCGGAGACCCCAAAACGGTGGACGCGGTGTGTCCGGTGTGCGCGACAGAAATGAGCGCGAAATTGTATAAGTTAAGCCAGCCCACTGTGTCGTATTTTAATCGAACAAGACATAAGCTACAACGCGAGCGAAAAACCTCCGAACGCATCACAACATTCCGCGAGGAGTGTGCACGGGACTCTTACACTCGAAGTGAAGATTGTTCTTGTTTTATTTTGTGTTTTTTTTTTGGCTGAATCGTCTCTTCTTTTGGCCCTATTTCGAACAATTCGTACGAGGGGGAAAAAAAGAGCCAGAACGTCGATCGTAAGATGACAAGATTTAAATACACATATACCTATATTTGTACATAAAGATAGATAGCTGTACAGCAAACCGGGCATGATGTGATACACTTTTATGTTATATGTTAAAACTTATATTACTTACATAGGAAATAAAATCTCAAAGAAGACACTAAGCAGACCAACACGACCGTTTGCAATTCGTGCAGTTGTGTTATTCCTTTCCTTCCTTCATCACCGTTTTTTTTTTTTCGTGTACGTAAGTGCATAATGCCCATAGGAAACGGACGGCGCACCGGACCCAAGCAGCGCTCGAATGCATGGAAAATGAAGGAAAATCATAGCGAAATACACCACCGCACGCACACGCGCGAAACGCCCCGGCCACACGGGGACCGTCTTACATGGGGATCGGAATAATTATAACGGAATCTCGATGTATGACCGCTGACCGGACCCTGGGCTGTTGCGAACCTGACCGTGGCCATGACCGTGCCCGCTCGCGCCTCTGTATGTGTGTGTGTGTGTGAGCGGGTTTTGCGCTGGTGGTGCGATGCCACCGAAGTTGGGCGCGCGAGTTGGAATGGTACGGTTTCTTCGCCTGCCCGCTTTGCTACCATGCATGCCTGGAGGATTGCTCCGTACATTGCAGTCACAAAGTGCTCGTTTGGTGTGTTACATGCGGCAAACTGCTCATTACGAAACGTGGCACCATCCAGGTTCGTCGCTCGGTCGTGCATCGAACGCACTGCGACGACGGTTGGAAAAGGACTTTGCAAGGGATGGGGAAAGGGGTAAGGGACATGGGAGGAAACGGGGCGAAAGGGAAGGAGGGGGGGGAAGGCTTAGGCAGTTGTCACCGTTTGATGAACTCGTTCGCTTAATATGCGCTTGCGGTTCGATTTTAATGCCCTCCAAACAGTTGATTACAGGGGCTGGCTGGGCTATAAATATCGTCAAGCAGCAGAACAGCATCTCGCTCTCGGGCCTTCACCTCATTACGCGCTTCCCAGCGCCGATCGGTTCGTGCTAGTTACGAACGGGTGAAAATGTTTTCTAATCAAAATTGTGTAACGATCCTTTCTCCAATGCACCTCGGTGGCCCACCATCCCATCCCACACTCGCGCTGGAAGGAAATAAAAAAAACACACATACACATATGTCTATACGTATGTAGAGAGAGAAAGAGAGAGAGAGAGGGAGAGAAAAAGCTTCCTTAATTAGAACTACCTAACGGCGCAAATGGGCCGGGATTGGGTTGGTTTTGGTCGGTTAGGTTGCTGCAGGGGCGGCAAGCGCTAAAGCGATGCGCGCGCATCGCGCTTGTCATCCCAGCATCCCACCCGTGGTCGAGGTTCGAACCCGATACCGGGCTGGCGCCCTGGAACTCCTCCCCAAACCCCCCTGCCGCTGTATTCAGATCTAAAAATAGCGCGTATTCTACTTTTGCAGCGCATGCAGCATGCAGCGAAGCTTTCGACTGGTTGATGAAAGCGTTGAACCGCCGGACTGGTTCGTAACCGGTACCAGCATGGACATTGGCTAGGGGAAATGTTTTCAGTTTCTGATGCGCGCGCACGTGGTGTTTCTTCATGCATTTACGGTTAGCTTTTCTCTTAAAGCACACTATTCTTCACCAAAACAATCGGGAAACAGTTTGATCGCGTCTTTTTCGTTCTGTAGATTTACAGACTTCCATTTCCAATCTTATTTCTCCATCAAGTGTACAGTATTAAGGAGATCCATCCAACATACAGGTGCTCAGCAAACGCATCCTATGTGTGGTGATCGTACCGTCCAGCTACTGATTGCAAATAATTACGCGTCAAGAGCATCGTGAAAAACAAAACACATGCCAGCTGTGAATCTAGAAAGGTACGCAGTACGCATAAACCCTCACCCGATTGGTTTGCCGTGTCTCCGCCATCGGCAGCACGAAACGATCGCGACGAAATCGCTACGAGCTGCTTCGCCAACCATCATCGAAGCTGCTACAGTTTGGTTGCTGTTGTTGTTGTTTTTCTCCTTATTATTATTGTTGCTGTAGTGTGTGTGTGTCTGTGTGTCTTAAAAGGGGTAATGTGGTGGGGTGGGTTCGAACCCTCACGAAAAAGCACCGCCCCAGCGCTGGGCGATCGCGCAGTTAATTACGTGACGAACGCGGACGGCGAATGGAACGGATCCGATCGGATCAGACATCACCCGGAATCGATGGCAGCGGATGGAAACCGACCGACCTAGCGAGCCACGGACACAAGACGGGCCTGGGAGGACGAACGAATCGATCGATTCCCGTTAGCTTTCGCTTAAGCGGCCTAGCGGCCGCTGTGTTTTTTGCCACTCATTTCACACGCGGCGGCTAGGGAAGGAAGGATCATCGCTCGGGCGAAGCTTTAAAGCGTTGTCGCCACCCCAAATGCTGTGGCGCAGATGAAGTTGTAAGCCGAAGGAGACAAAACGTGTGACCGGCCGTTGACATTACTACCCTTCGGTGTTAGGGGATGGTGAGCACGCACGTGTCCAGCCCAGCCCGTCCAATATCCGGCAAAACATTATCAATCAGGTCAAAAGCAGCAAGCTATAAACATCATCAAACAAATTAGTTTGTTTTTATTTCATCTTCCCGTCTTCCTCTTCTTCTTCTTCTTCTTCTTCCTTCCCATTCACCTACGCAGCTACCCAGCCACCCACGGCATTTTAGGAACTCCTGCGCTCGGCGTACCTCGGTGTAGGACAAGGTCGTACGAAAAATGTCCCGTTGGAGTGCTAGATTTCGTTGCATTCGTCGAGCTGTGTCTGTGTGTGTTGGGAGGGCAGGGGGGAGGGAGGAGGGGTAGGAAACGCCCCGTTTCGGCATTCACCGGTGGAGACATTTCATTTTGATCGCTTAATCGATTCGATGAACAGCCGGAGATCAAGCGATGACGATTGGCGACTGACGCCAGGCTGGACTGACGCCACTCCAACGATACGGAGGATAATGTGGGCGAAGGGGAAGAGCATGTTGGAAAGGAAGGGGGAGGCTCTCATGCTGCTGCTCAAAGCGCGGGGTGAATGAAGATGAGCAAATATAGCGGTACATATCGCTGTTCCTGGTCACAGTCATCTTCGGACGACATCGTCCAGCAAACATCGGACAGAAATGCTTACGTGCTGCGTTTAATGAGGTGCCCGATCTTGAGTGCGTTCGATCGGGGAAACGACTTCGTAATAGATACACCACGAAACAGTATCCATCAGGTTCGGATGCAAAAGTGGTTCGGCAGCAATATCACGTTTGGTTTTTTTTTGTTTGAGATACAAAAACATTCACATAATTCTCTGTAATTTCTGTACAGTCAATGATGTATATATATATATATATATGTATATATCTTTTTCAAAA
This sequence comes from Anopheles rivulorum, assembly GCA_018908115.1. Classification (NCBI taxonomy): domain Eukaryota; kingdom Metazoa; phylum Arthropoda; class Insecta; order Diptera; family Culicidae; genus Anopheles; species Anopheles rivulorum. Next base: position 4,226 of record STHB01021493.1, read on the forward strand.
CTCTGGTTCTCTGGCCTTTGCCAAAACGCCACCAGGATCAAGAAGACTTAAGCAAACGCAAACAATAATTGCCGCTGGTCCGGGCGTTTGCGTGGACGGCGTCGGCAAAAGTCTGTCGTTAATGGTTCCGCGGTTCGTCTAGCGTGAAATCAGCGAGTTTCGTTGCTTTGGAAAACCCCAATTCCAGCGATCCCTGGCGTGGACCTGCCAGAAATGAGGAAATCGTTCAACCCTACCGGGGCGGTCCGTTTGTGTTCGGGTTCGTCTTCGCGTCGGTAAGGATCATGTTCCCAATGGGGAGGGGGGGGGGGGGGAGCATGTGACGCATGTTTTGCTATTAGCGCAAGGAACTCATTCTTTGATTTTGTTTTTTTGGAATCGGTTCAAAGTTTCTCCTAATGCCGCTGAGTTGCGCTAGAGCAGTCGTTCCAGGCCACCAGCAATCAGATTCCACGAAATTATGGCACCGAGTGAGCGATGACACCGGGTCAAACGGATCGGTGGTGGCTTGCTTTTCTTCCCACTTTCTTCATACATACATCTGTGTACCGCACGATCCCCGGGATCCGAACGTTGCTGTTGGTCAGCCATTAACTTCCAGTGGAGGGGAAAGGGGGGGCTGTGTTGGTTTTTGTCATCCAGACCTTAACCTACTTTCGCCCCGGGTCTGGCCCCCCTCGTCCCGGTCGTCAGGTCAATGCAAAGGCGAAAGCATGCATGCAAAGGCGGTCGCCGGTCCGACAGGCGAAGGAACTTTGCCACGGCGTTAGCGTTTTGTTCCTTTGTGCCGCGTGTGACACATAAACGGTGGAAGCTCGAAAAAGAAAAGTGTGTATAGAAGCGCACGGTAAGCAAGTGTAATGTAGCTCTGGGCACACCAGGCACTGCGGGACGGCGCTATCGGATCTGTACGGGCCACTGTACACAGTTTGCGAAGTCATCCAAGTGCCCAGAGACCCAGAGAGCTGGAGTCAGGCAAGCACTTCAGGGAAATGGAGAGAAGAATGCTATATTATTGATCTATGACAACTTCGATCGTCCATTGTGTGGACATTGCATCGACGCAATCCGGTGTGTGTGTGTGTCCGTGGCCAGTTGGTTACCCCGTTACAAGGAATGCCATTCTATTTCTTCTCGCCATTGGTTGGTTGTTTTGTTGTTGTTGTTGTTGTTGTTGTTTGCTTTCTTCTTTTTCGCTTCATCGTTTTAGATAATTTTGTCCGACCAGTTTCCAACTTGAATGTCCGGGCCGGTCAAGCAAGGAAGAAACATTGCCATACCCCCAATAGGATGCTTTGTGCGCGAGCGTCCTTTACAGTGCCGTAAAACTTTGTCACCAGCGGCGGTGTGACATCTCTTCGGTAGAACCTGTTCACGCGCATCTGATGCGGTCCGTTTGTAGGCTGTGTTCCTGGGTGCGTTCTCCAAAATTCCCAAACATGCATTTGCCCCAAAACAAAACAAAAAAATAATAAAAAGCCGTAGGAATCTTTCGCTGGTGAAACCAAACCAAAAAGCAACATTTTCACGCGAAGCTGCCCACGGTGTAGAAGGTTCGGAGCAGAAGGGGAAAAAAGGGGGGGGGGGCGACCAATCCAATGTTTACTGAATCTCTCTCTCTATATTCTTGCCCCACGTCCCACGGCGCGATCATTAAAGTGCACACTTAAACTTTCTTCCAAAGTCTCCAATCAATAAATAACTCACTTCCTGTATTGAGGGGGAGGGGGGAAGGGGTTCAAGGAGGGGTGGAAGGATGGTAGCAGTGAAATGCAATGAAAGGAAAGAGAAAGAGAAAGAGAGAGAGAGAGAGAGAGAGAGGGAATGCAGTGACGTGGTAGATCTTCGCACTAAACCGGTGATCTTCCTAAACTTCTGATGGTGTCGCGAGTTGGCAAGCGAAGCGGACGGATTCGGTAAAGTGAATACACAATGCACACGTGTGCGGGATGAAAAAACAGGGTCAAAAAACGGGTGGAAGGGGGGGGGGGGAGGAGAAGGTACTAAAAAGAGCAACAACATCAGCACAGCCACATTTTTACCAAATGCGTCGACCTGTTTTGAAAGTTGTCGAATGTTTTATTTTTTGTTTTTGCTAGCATCAGCTCCTTGCATCGGTAGTAGCCGGGGCCGGGCTTGCAACGGGAGATGGTAAATAATGCCTGCCATGTGCCATGTGCAACGCAACACGGCAACCTTTCTCTCGGCTAGAATGGCCGAACCACATCGCTGCCCGCATCGCGTACCCTTTTACCAAAGGGAGATGTCACGAGACTAACTGTGCCTCGTGTATACCTTAGAACACGGAACAACCGCAATCGACGGTGCATGTCCGTTGCAAATTGCTTGTTTGGGTAAGCTTTATTTGCAAATTTTGCATCGCTTTTTTTTCTGACGGTGCGGATGATAAATGCAGCGCGCTTTACCGGGAATGCCTGGAATGCAATGTCTTTTTTCCTTTTCGTTTTGCCCAATGTCCAATGAAAACCGTTACTTGCCTAGGGAGTGGGGGGGGGGAGGGAGGGGGAGAGGGGGAAACATATTTCCTCGACATCGGTAACGGCGAGCTATGTACGTATGTGCCTTCATGAGTACCACGGTGATGAGTTGTTTGGGTAAAAATTTTAAAAGCAAAAATTCAAACAGTTTCATTTACTTATTTCGTACTGCTAATATGCGCATCCCTAACACACGCAACATAATTGGCGAACATTTATCAATCAATGAACGTTAGTTGTGTGGTGTTTTTTTTTTAGAATTTAATCTGCAAAGCAGTATCCAGTCGAAAGAAGAAAAAAAAAGGAGGAGAACTCCCTTATGACATCACTTCAGCAACAACATAAACGATATCCATCGTCCATCACGCGGAGTGATCTCCGCACAGTCATATATTTCTGTGGCAGCAAGTTTGCCTTTGTTTGATTTTATTTTTTTTTTGTTTAATGTGCGAACGAACAAAACGCGACCAAAACTCCTCTCGTGTAAACGTTTCATCGTACCAAACCAAAACCTAGCTGGTTGGCGAATTTGCCATCCAATCTGCCCTTAAGACAGCGGGAAGAAAACAAAAAAGGCACACACACACACACACACACACACACACACAGAGGTCGAAGAAGCGAAGAAGTATATTTTTCATGCGAAGGAAAAGCCCGATACAGCAGCAAGAAGCGGGCAAAAGGCTGCCGAAGTTGACTGTACGGCTGAAAAGAAACTTAAAAAAATTAGCGGCAAATTAAGGAATTTCTGTGTGTGTTCCGAAAGCAAAATCAAAACCAGGAATCTGCGAAAAGAAAAGAAATGAAGCGTTCCACTACAAGACGAGTGGGGAGAGGGGGCGGGAGGGGGGGCCTGTGGGGGGGTTGGAAAAGACGCACACGCCGGACGCAATAAGAACGACGCGGGTCGAGCGCGCGCAGCAAAGAAGTTTAAAATTCACCAAAACGAAGCCAACCAACCACACACACATGAAGATGATGAATCAAACTGGGATGCCGCGATCAGTTTTTTGTTTTCCTTTTTTTTTGGTGGTGGTTCGTTCTGCTCCCAAAAGTAACCACCAGAGATAGAAAGCCCTGGCCCCGTTGGTAGCTGCGGATCGCCCTATTCACTACGCGCCCAAGCCTGGGTTCAGCCTGGGTGGTGGTGGCAACCGACCCAGCGGTTAGGGAAGGGGGAAGGGGGGGGGGGTGGGAGAAGGTTTTGGATGTCCAAGAGTTGGGTTGAAGGGAGAAGAGGAAGGGAGAGGGGGTTGATGCCTTTTTTTTTTGCTTCATCTTCTCCAGACCGTGCCAGGAGGTGGAACGCTCAATTCTTTCAACCTTTTGTACTTGCAACAGTATGTGGATGACTTGTGAGGAACACAGAACTAAAGCTAACGCTGACACGGTATGTTGGTTTACCCCCCTCGTGAAGGTGAAAGGAAATTGTTCCATTTCCTACGGGTATTCTGCCTTGTGTGTGCGTTTTTTTTAAATTTCAGTTGCTTTCTCTCCTCTCTCTCTCTCTTTCTCTCTCTCTCTCTCTCTTTCGTTGTGTTTTTTTTTATTACATTTTTCCAGCGTTTTTTCTTCTTTTCTGTCTTCGTTCGGTCGGTCAGAGTGTGCTGACCTGTGGCGTAGCTCTTTTCTTTTTCCACCGCAGCTACTGCCTATACACACACGTTCGGGATTTTACTGGCAGATTCACGTGTACAAGATTATACGCACTCGGCAGATAGTAATTGTTTCAGCAGGACCACGCGATTGCAATTAATTACATTCCTAATCATTTTCTTGACAATCGTCCGCCATTAACAGGGATCGATGCCGATCCGATCCGATCCGATCCGATCCGATCCTGGATCTCTCACAGACTGAGATGATCCCGATCCCAACAGTCGGGATCACTGCTCGGCACGTTTTGCTAGACATTTTCTCACCGCGCGTTGGCTAGCTTTAGCCTATCTTTTGATTTGGGATAAATAATAAATACCTCCTAGAGAAGGAATAGAATCCGTGCTGGAGATTTCCATTTGCCGTGCAATTAAAACATATTTCCCTGCGCTGCTGCAAAGCAAAAGACGCGCACCCTTCATCGCGGGACCGGGCCCGATATGAAGATGGATGGGCAGATATTTGTTTCCAAAAGCGACGCGTTGTTTAATTATATTACACATGTGGCTCTTCCTTTCTGTATTTCTTCGATTGTGAAGTTGCCTGTTTTGTTTTTCGCGATTTTAGTGGTGCGCTCTCGTACCTGTAGCGTTCAACAAATGGTTGAGAAATACGTTTTTTTTTTGGGGGAGAGGGGGGGAGGGGGGGGGGGTGCCGTAACCTGCCAGAATCTAATTAACTCGTGTGGCCGGCTCAGAATTGCAATCGGTTTCAACCAGTGATGGTTGGGTTTCGGTTTCCTCAATAAACACACCTAACCTTGTCTGTATCTTCCCAACAAAAACGTTAACGTTTTTTGATGGATATGTTGTTGGGTGCGAGCCGTGTAGCAAACAAAAAAAAAAAACCCCAAACAAACAAATAAACAGACAAAAAAAGATGAGAAAATAATTTGCCAACAAGCCCCACAACGCCATCCCAAAACAAAGCTGCGAACAGGCGAAAATTTTACGGATGAAATAAGGGAACTGTGGGAACGGGATTGCGAACGTGTTCAAACTGATGCTAATATTCGGGTGATTAAAATTAATATCCATACCCCGCGTCGTTTGCTCGTGTTTTTTTTTTTTGGTTACGCATTGTTGGCTAGTGCGACGATCCGAACGCACGATCGATCCGGAATGTGTTTAATTTATACGAAAGAACAAAAGAGTGAATAAAAGCAGCCAAAAACACGGCAAGGAAAGCAAACACCATCATCGCTTGAAATTCTCGTTAAACGTGCGGAATTGTTTACTGGGGCATTCCCCGTCGAATTTCCTTTACTAATTTAATGCGCTGAGTGCCGAGTGTGAGCAAGTTCACACAAAACTGCCACCGATTAAATATATACATATATATGTGTATCGAAATGTGGCCAACGAAATGACGAACGCGGGACCTTCCTGCGGTTTGACCTTCCTGTCTGCATTAGACCTCGACCTCATTAGCATCCGGGCATCGGTCAGACAAAGGGCAAACCGCCGTTTGCTCGATTCCACGTTAATATTTTTAACCCAATTAGACCATGACCTTCCGGGTCCTTCCCAAACGGAAAATGTAAGCAAATCGATTTTAGCTGGCCGCGTATTTATCTAGGCAGATGTTAAAGATGGCTTTTACATCAGCGGATGCGCTGATAGCTTGAAAGCTCCGTCAATATGAAATACAACGATCTTGACGGGTCAATGGTGATGCGCGATGGTGGGACAGCACCGGTAGTAACTTGTTTAAAGATCACCAGACATACTTCAGCCCGGCTGTGTATAGCAGCGGCAGCAACATGAGCAAAGTTTGTTTAATTTATCTGAAGACGCTAGCGACGATCAAATACGGTCTTCATCGATGCCTAGCGAGGCTGCTTGAGAAAATGATGCGATAAGCTGTGCTGATTCTTATTTCTCTACTTCTTTCCCCCCCCCCCCTCTCCCCTTTACCGTGAGGGTTAACATCCCTCAAGGTGGCCAGAAATGGAAGAAACGATTAATCTTTTGCCTGTTCACGTGTGTGCGCGATAGCGTACGACTAAAACCCAGCGGAAGTACCACCTTGGTGGTAATGTCCCGACCGCTAGAACATGACAACGGCGGCGCGTATTTAATGTTGCTCTACACGGGTAAGTAGGTCGTACCCGTTGTTGTGTGTTTGTCCATTTCGCGAAGCATTTCCACGAGTTTGAGTGGACGAGTTGGGCCCCGTCCGAGAGCGGCGGGATGCAGATGTGGCACCGTGGATTCGATAATTCGCACCACAAATGTCGGTGCGAAGGGAACGAAATACCCTACATGGTGGTTCGGTTGGAGCAAATGGAGAAGCAAAAAAAACACACACACACAGGCTGGCTACTCGATCAAAGGAAGCTACTGTGTCAGCTTTGCCTCCACGGATCACTCCACCGGTTGCGCCGGAAACTGCATGTTGCACGTTGCTAAAACTCCATGGTAATGTGACGTTGCTGGTATTATCTTCATTTACAAGCCGCCCATATGCGTCCAAGGAGCTCGGGTTGATGCGTCAAGCGTAGCACAGCACACGTTTTGCAAACGAAAAAGGAAAAAAAAAACGCACGTCGATCCGTACGAAATATGATTCGCAATACCCTGCAAGCACATGCAGGGGTTCCAAACAAACGAAGAAACAAATATTAAACCCGAACCTGTGCGCGAACCCGAGAAAAAAGGATCCAGGCGGATCTGGATCCACCAGTTACTGCCCTGGTGGGAGTTAATGTTTGCCCTCCCCCCCTCCCCCCCTCTGAAAACAAAGAAAAAAAAAGGCACCCACGTCTTGTTTGCGTGAAGCATGGGTGAAAAGCATTTATTTGGTGGGCAGCAAACAGATCGACTTTCCATGGCACACGGGCGCGTCAACAGACTGTGTCGGATGAAACAGAGTCACGCTCGTTTTCGGCATTCTTCGGCATTCATGCGTGGAAGATTCTATTGGAAGGTTTATCCCGACTAATGCGAACCAGAATTGTGGTAAGAATGTTTAGAAAAGAAACGAAAACCCAAAACAACAAACGAACAGCGGTACCAAACGCCAGTGGCAGGTTTTGCATGGGAACCCATGCCCGGTTTGCTGCACGCTGGTGGTGGGAAATAGATTTGAAATGACAGTAGAGATGGGATGTTAACTTCATCATAATTAATTGCTACATCCAGCACCAATCTCCTTATCACTATCTATAGTGGCCCTCAGACATCATGCTTCGCTTCTTGTACTTGCTGTTGTTTTTGTTGCCGTGTGATCCGCTTCATCTTGACACGGTGTGTACAAGCTCCCTTTGGGGGGGGGGGGGGGGGGGGGGAGGGCGGGGGGGGGGGGGGGGCGACCGCCCTGGGGGGGTAGATGAAGGCGGACAAAAAAACAAACCACAACCCTACAAGCGGCCGCCGCGTGTTTTTTTTCTTTTCTCCCCCCCCACCAAACACAAAAACAACACAACCTTCT
>STHB01021507.1:0-11810 GCA_018908115.1 Anopheles rivulorum
GCTAACAAACTGTTACGCGCATACAACGAGTGACACCGTTTACCTACCATCCTAGCTCCAGGAAGTTGTACCGTAAAGTGTGTGCTTGTCATTTACAAAATTAATTTCTATCCCAACTCATCACATCTCAGCTGTCGCACCGGTGCGCACTCGTTCCGTTGTATGCAACTCACAAGCTTACCGCAGCACACGAACGACTAACCAGCAGGATATGCTCAACTTAACTAAACTGTGCCGTAATGCTCGAACCACCGCTCTCAAAACAAACTTCCTGTTTCGTGGATTACGATACGATACTTTTGGACGCAATATCGCATCTTCCCGGTAGTGACCTCAGCGAGTGCCTCGCTGTAAAAAAGGGACGCGGGAACAATAGTGAACCAAAAAAATAGATACGAAAGAATGAAAGAAAATATAAAATTTAATAACAAACCCGCTACGCCGAACCGCAACAACCATTGGCCGCGTTCGCCGTTCACTACCTACTTCCGGTGGCTTACAAGTGGACGAAGATTATGAGTTCGGTAAGGTGGCGGTTAGGAAATGATTTTCCCAAGTGGGTTGAACAAAAAAAAAAACACACTCGCTCCCACCCTTCAGTTTTGCTTTACACTGCACAAGAGATATCGGGTTAACAATGATGGAGGTAAAATTGAAAAATAGAAACCCAATCAACTGGACGGTACGGACCAAGCAACCAACCATCGCTCGTCCGAACGATCGATCGATCGGCGGTTGCGAAGATTTCAATCGGCAATAGTTTCAGGTTTTGCGGCTTTTGCGTTGTTGCTTTTCCAATTCCATTTTGCTTTTCGTGACTTTTGCTGGGGAAAAACTAATGGTCAGCACTGTGGTACGGCGTGCCACGGGAGAGCAGATACTCGCACGAAGTTTGTGCTGTTGAGTGTACGGGCACAATAAAGTCATTCGAGTAACGGATGGTTGGTGTTAAAAAGCTAGCAAAAGGGGACTGGGAAGAACCGGGAAGGGTGGGAACGGGAGTGGAGTTTGAGGATAAGGTGAATGGGAAAAAACCAGGGACACCAACCTTGCGAGGTAAAAGTGGTACAACAGTGAAGAAATGAAGCTAAACGGCGAAAGATAATTAAAACCTATAATAATGCGCTATTTTTATCGAGTGGATACTTTGGATAGTATTGAATAAAAGAAAAAAAAGTAACCACCATGAAACGTGCCTGCGAGGGTTTAGTTATTTCTGTTTCCTTCAGTTTGTCTTTGCTGTGTAAATATTTAAGAAATGGAAATTAAATATTGGTTTTTTAAAATATTGGATACGGTAATAAAAGAAAAATACCGTAGCTGAGGTGAACAAATCCAAAACATGGTAAATAGTGAGTGTTTCTTCGTTCAGTAACAGTAGTAGCTTTGGATTGCTATTCTTCAAAATGAATGTTTTATCATAGTTATGACTGTTTTAGTCGAGAGCTTTCACTCGCTTTCTGCCCTTATGACACATGGAGCGTTTTATCTTGTATGTTTGAGACTTTGAAGTAACTTGAACTTTGAGAAAAATAGTGAAAGATCAACTTTTATTGGAGAATGTCATTAAAAACATTTGAAAATACTATCCCTAAAATGAATTAAAAATTAAATAAGCCTCAGCTACATCCTGTTGATATCTAACAAGCAAATAAAGTATATTTATTGCATACTTTTAGGCGTAATGAAGCACTTATACTCCAATCTTGTAGCTTTTCACCATCCATCATTACTTATGTGTGCTCCATTACAGTTCACTATAAATCTAAAAATATAAACAAAACCATAAAGTACTGACCTCAGCTGGGACCCCCAAAAAGACATTCCGATCAACGCAAACATGGCCCAATTCTTATCGGCAAGTGAACAGCAAAACCGGAAAAATATTCCTCTGTACAGAATCATCCATCTGGTTATGGTAATGTTGCGCTGAAGATAAAGGTCACCGTGCATTATCGCCCGAGTGCAATAGACACAGCTGTGAATTTAGATTCCGTAGGGTGCACGACGGTACGGTTGCCAGCATTCCGGCAAGCACTTCCGGTTCTTATCATTTATGCAGCAACCGGGAAGGATGCATTTCATACGTCCTAGCGTGCGACTGTGTCTAATGGGTGACACATATGGCTGCTCATCGAGCATTCAGACAACAACCACATCATCTATCATTCTCCGGGTGTGCTAGCTGCCAGGTAGCACAAGACAGATATCTCGGACAGATTTTCGTCCACATGCCCGGCCTAATCCCGGCCGACTGGGTGTGCGGCGTCAAGGTATGTCCGGAAGTGTCATACGTTGCACACTGTCCGGGTACAGGGTTGATAGCGGCGGGTGTTCCCTAATGCGGCAACAGTACAAGGAGTCAACCATTAGGGTGAACGCCATAAATAAAGTATAAATAGTATCGTTTTGCGGGCACACTGGTAGTTCAGTGCTGGGGTTCGAAGGATGCTCCCGGTAGCTGACGTTCGTGACATCGTAGGTGATACCGATCCGTCATTTCCCAAAAAACCCGTAACACTGTGGGTAAGCTTTGAAGGAGTTCCAAACTGGACGACGTTTGCCGTTTGGGGGTTTAGCAGAACGCCAGCAGAATGCCTTTCGAAATCTCGAAGCGATGAAGTGCTAACGGTGATGCGAAGATTTCGGAGACATTTTTCAGCTATTCACAGCAGACTTGTCAACACGTGCATCGGGTGATAACATCCATGACAGCTGGATCCCGTATGCAATTGCTTAAGTAGCTGCCACGCCACTCTATATGCTGTGAGGTACCAGACATTTGTCTCACCCGGGTACCAGTGTGCTCCCCCCCCCCTCCCCTCCCCAAAACGCATCGTACGTTTGTCTGTTTGTGCTGGGATGCTACAAAAGCCCGTCCATCCGAAACCGGAGACCACTTCTGAGCATCATATCGGATCATATTCTTCTCGTACGGCAAACGAACTCTTACGGTACGGGCAAAAAACCGAAAATAATGAGATGACTATGCTGGGTAACAGCAAAAACCCGAGTGAGAATGCACTCGCTCACCATACTGCCGTACTGTTGCTGTTGCTGCTGTGTGAATTGCTGTACATGACGTTTCGGATTGTAGAGATAAGAGAATGCGAAATCGTTCTCGTAGTAGTTTGTGCCTGTAGAACGGTGTGGTGCGTGTGAGTGTGTGTGTGTGCGCGTTTAATTTGCAGTTTGATATAAATGAACTTACTACGGTGCCTTGTGTACGTACGTACGTACGTAACCGTTTTGGGATGCAAGAGGGATGCCAGCACGAAGAATGCGCGCTACTATTAAGACCGTTTTGTAAGCAACAGTTGCTTGTGTGTTGCTTGGGTGGACGGCAAAGTTACGGCACGGTTTGGTTGTTAGCAAACAAGTAAAGAAATGTAAAGGAAACTGTCCATTTTTGTTGTTGTTGTGAAACAAACTAGTTTAAAAAAGATTATCTTTAAACTCGATTTACTTAAGCATCTGTAATGAGTGGCAGATTGCATACATTTAGGCTCATGCTGCTATTTTCGCTGAACAACTTATACGTATGGGAGAATGACGTTATATGAATGGGATTTATTTTTAATCGATAAAATTCATACCTTAATTTAGTATCAAAACTTTATACTTCAATCTTTAACTATAACTATACTTCAACTATTCAACTATACTTCAATCTTCAACGACACATATATATGTAAAAAATTATTCCAGCTTATGTAAGGTTGAAGTTTTGGCTTTAGGAGATTTAGAGGATTTTTTTTCAGGTTTGCAGGGATGATCCCTGCGCAATGGCAGCTTTCGTTGTGTGGTTACGTTTTCTGGTACGATACTTTCCATAACACTCAACACAAAACAACTTTGCCCAAGAAAGAATAAATCCTACCATCCAGGTGTATCGCCTTTTATCTCGCCTAAGCAGGATGAGCCTTATGAATTTCTCCTATTGCACGCGGCACGCTCTTTATGTTTCGTACGGCAGGCATTGCACATTCTGACCGGCACTGCATTTGTGTGCCGGGCCAGGGCTGTGCCTGCTGAATACACCGAGCGAGTAGACCGCCTCCCCCCCCTCCCTCCCGAGGGGGAGGTTTTTCTTTCAGCTCCCGGTATGTGGTTCGCCGGTGATCTTGCCACAAAGGAAGCAAACAGGAACGGAACGGAATAAAGGCAGGGAACTGCCGGGAATCAAAACTCTGCTCATTAGCAAAACTTGTTAGTGAAGAATTTTTCCTTTCGTACCGTGGGGTTCTTTGCTGGTGTAATCCACCCTTGGGGCAGCGGCCAGCATGGTGATGGGGCCACGGGTGGGCAGTAATGTTGCGCATTTCCTACTGCTATTTGTAGCAGTGTATTGCGAAAGATCTGTTTAAAAAGTTGGCCGGCAAGCAAGCCGACCGACGGATGACAGTCAATCAGTGACAGTGCAGCGCCAAACGAAGGCACCGAAAGGTAAACTGGGAACGCATTTTCGGTTAAATAAATCAACGGCAAGAAAAAAAAACGACAAAGAGAGAGAGAGAGAGAGAGAAGTAAAATTCGGGACCAAACACAAGCAAAACCCAAAATTGTACCTCATCCCACGGGTTGCCTGGACCCGTGTTACCGTCCGTTGTGCAGCGAAGTTTTGGAGCGAAGACAAACTTACCTAATTCAGTTATCGTCGGCATCTTATCAAGACACTCACGCTCCCCCGGGGGGAGCACCAATTTCCCACCTTCGGCAAAACCGCAATAAGAGCATTCAGCAAAAACGACGCAGAATAGCAAAAGAGGAAAGAAAGAAATGGCCAACATTAAATTAAAGCTCATTATCCGATACGATCCCGGCCGAAAGTCGATGGGATCGGTCCGATAGGACCGGTTTTTCGGTCGACCGTTTGCCCGTTGTGCTGGGCATCGCACCGGGTGATCGGGCCGTGCCGTTTGTCAACTTCCCGTCGAACTTTCGTACCGTTGCCGTTGATTGTTTGGTCGCTGCTTTGTGGGAGATGTGGGCGAGAAAATCAAACAACACTCAAAAAGATTCTAAATTTAACTCATCAACGTCTCCATCAGGAGCGACCGATCCCTGTATCCCTCCATCCCGGTACGTGATTCCCGCTGGATATTACCTTTCGCCGTCCTTGGCACACTTGTCCTTGTCCTTTTGCTGGCCCGCTTTGCCGTATGTTTGAAGCTTTTGATTAATGTCACTTCAACGTTTTTCAGCGCGTTTTTCTCGCCTGCTGGAAAGGCTAAAATTTACATCCGCAAATTGGACGCACCGTCGGCATCGGCACCGGTGTGCGGTGCGTTGTCAGCTATGCACAAACAGCCATTAATATTGTGCGAAAGTTGGAAAACTGGTCGTCCCGTTCGGACGGTTGAAACTTTTCCTATTTCATCCCGTGCTGTGTTTCTGCAGACTTTTTGGGTGTTTTTTCTCTCTCTCTCTCTCTCTCTCTCTCTCTCTCTCTCTCTCTTGTACCGCTGGAACATCTCGTACTACCAAGCGAATCGTTGCCGTCGATGAGGTTCCGGCTGCTTGGCACCATTCTTCTTCGATCAATTCCGAACACAGCATCATCGGACATGGTCGCTGAAACAAGCGTCGCCTTGCCTGGCTTTTGCGGAACATTTTTCGCATCCCCAAACCTGAAACTGATGAACGTTGGCTCGGTTGGCGACGGTCACGGAGGAGTAGCTGCTTACTTTTTGCTTTGAAAAATGATGGCCAACCGTGTGGAGGCGATGGCCGTCTATTGATGGAAGCGACGGCTGATGCCGTCGGCAAACTGTTTATCGAAGTTATTTAAAATTGATTCACGTCCCGGGCGTTACGTCGAGTGCCGCGTCGATGTGCCGGTTGACGTGCCGTGCTAGGTGATGATTGGGATTAGCCAACTCCCAGCAGGCCGGTTTGCGCTTGAGTGCGCTGCGGCGTACAGTTTCGCGTTGGAGGTGAAAAGTTTCGGGAAGCGATCGACGCCCATCGGCGGGCTGGGCGGGTAAGGTGAAACATTTGCAAGTCGACAGCGTGACAGCGGGCGCAGGCACAGCACATTGAAGCGATGAGCCTTGTTTATGCTTCGTGGAAAATAATACCCTATCAACATTGTTTGTGAAACATTTTCCGGAGCTCAGGAAAAAAAGAAAGAAGTGATCTTCCCGCCATGCGTTCCATGAAAGAATCGGTTTGTGCTGCTCGCTTTGAGCGTGTATCAATTAACACACAAAATATAGAATGTGATTTCAGCTAGGTGGAAGAGCTTAGTACCTTAATGTGCGTATGGAAGTATATCGTTTGGTTCTCTGGTTGCCCTTTTTTACGCCTAAAGGTATGCAATTTACTGCATAAAGATCCTTTTCATTCCGCTTTAGTTTGAGAGCTTTTGTGGTGCTCGACTGACATAGCTAAAAAACAATACGAAAGCTGTTATGCAACACAAGATTTCCTACTGTAATATACCCGAAAATTGGCTCACACATTGCTTTGCTAGACACACAGCCTGCGTTAGGAAAGAGAATGTTAGAAGTTTCCTATTAAGGTTTCCCGGAAGGGCTCTTTAATTTAGTCCAATTACCAAACGAATTTGTACGGCCACTAGCTATTCCTAGTTTTCTCTGTTATAGGAATAGCTGCTCAGGTTTTCGGTTCTAGGAACTAAACAAAAATCTCTAGTCCAATTAACTCTTAGAGCTTTACTCATTCCTTCACAATTTGTTTCCCTAAATTTAGACCTATATTTAATGAAAAAAAAAACACAATATTATTCTGGAAATAACAATAAAATTCTCCAAGACCAATTATTTTATGATACAGCGCTAGAAATTAACTTTATACCTTTTAAAGCAATTCTAAGAGTAAAATTCCAAACCTGCTTTAAGCATCAACGCGAGTCCAGTGTTAAATTGTGTTATTTAATTTACACTCGAACTACTCAAGCCCAATCCTCCCGACGCCAGTTCCTGCCAAACGCATCCTCCACCGAACCGTTTGGAAAGATAACCTAGCCCTCTGCTCCCCATTTTAGTGGTGCGCGTAATAATGCAATTTATTCATTCGGCGTACGAAACAAAGCCCGGGCCACGGTTAATATTCTCCCGAGCTCACTTTCGTACCCGGGGTGAAAGTGGTCCAATTAAATTTTCCTGATTTCGCACCGCTTAAGTAACACCCGTTACTCCATTGGCGACCCGCTGACCTGCCCGTCCAACCGGGCCGTCCAACTGACCAACCGGGCCGGCAGCAGCAACAACCCGTTTGTGAAACTAGAAAATTGATAGCATCCCATAAATAAGGTCCGGTGCAAGTATTTTTCATTCACCACACAAAGCTGAACCGGCCAGACGCTAGGCTGCCAGGCTGGTGGCCAATGATGCGAAGAGATTGAAACAGAGCTGATCCGAGTGTGGTCGGTGTGCTGGGTGGTGGCAAGCTGCCACCAATTTCGACACCCACCGTGCGTGCGTGCGGGGCTGTCGGTGTTCTGTGTTTTTCATCAATCTTTTAGGTCGTTTCGTTTCGTTTGCAGATGGAGTGCCGTTTTCGGGCGAAATGCTTCTAATAAGTCCGATTCCACAACCACAGCGCCGGCTGCTCCTGATGAATGATTCAATCTGGGTTTTGATTTTTGATGGTGAAGTGTCGAATTGCTGATGGATGTGGTGGCGATCGGGTTTCGAGCTTCTGAGAGGTTTGGTCAACGCGTGGTCGAAAACAAAAAAACAGTCGATCCGAGAATTGAATCGAATATGAAATTCGAGTGAAGTTTCAATGGGTATTGCAAAGGTACAAAGAGGTTGTGCAAAGGCTCTCTTAAACAAAGAGAAACTCATCCATCCAAACCATCAAGAATCACTTTATATAACTTTAAAATGAACTGAATTCGGGCCTTTCAATTAGTAATTTTCGATGATATATTGGAATGAAATATCACAGTTTTATTTTTGTATTTATTTTTATATTATCATTTAATTTATTGTTATGAATTAAAATATTGTAAGTAGTTTGCTGTTATCACATGTTTGCTTCTGCGTGCCATATCACGATCCAGATTTCATGATACGACCGAGCATAACAACCGTTTGATATGAGGCAACAGCATTCCACTGCGTAAGAAGTACCGGGCGTCTCCATGGAATAATCGTGCGGCACTCAGCTTCACCAGCCACGGATTAGGGTTGGGAATTGGAATTGAATAAATCTGCAAACCTATCGTGCACGGTACACCTTTACACGCACCTTTACACAAACACACACACACACACACACACATGGACAGATGCCCAACTTGCTGGCCCAATCTAGCGCAAGGGACATATATAGATATACACACATAAACTGCAACGTGTTCTCGTGCTGTTACAAGACGGACCGACGGCACCGACGGGATAGGAACTGGCTGGTGCCTGTTTGGTGCGAGTGATGTATGCAAATAAATTTGTCGCATCCCTTACATTTGCAGCCACCGATGTGGAAATTCATCCTTCGAGAGAGAGAGGGAGAGAGACAGGGCAACAGAGGAGGATGGAGATTTACATCAGGGCCACCGTGATGAAGATGGATGATGTGTTACGGGTGTTATTTGAATGCATGTTATAATTTCCGGTACTCGCCAATGTTCTCGGGGAGTTTGGTAACATGGCTGTGAATCGAATCGGCATGCCGTTGCATGCTGATGGTGCTGAAAGTTGTTTAGTCAGGGCGGAGGATAGGACCCCGATCACTGTGGGTGTGGTGACATTAAAGGTAGAATAATCCTGCACGAGAGGTTTGAGCTTAAGGGTGACCATTAATGCAGTGCGCTGTTAAATATTGCATGCACGCAGATGCAAACTTGTTGCTTGTAAAGTGCATCACTGGGACATTTCGTTACATGTCATGGTGTATTGTATTTATTCTTCTCATTTCTTCTTGTGTGTTAAGGGGGAAAGGGCTTCACGATGTTTATTGCTTCAAGTTTTAAAAATTTTCTTTATTTCTTTAATTTTCGTCTTGGTATTATTACTATTTATTAGATTGTTGCATTAGTTCTTTAGCACTTTTCCATTTATATTACTATTTAGTTAAGTTCCTTATAATTAGCTTAATTTTAAAACTTTTATATTTTTGTTCTCTTTGTTATATCATTTTCCATCATTTTGTCTCTCTTTTTTTCCTAATTTTTATGTTTATTAAAAAGTCTTTTATAACATTTGTGAAGTAGTTTGCATTTTTCATTTACTTATTTGTGTTTTCTACTCAAACCGTGTGACTTTGCATAACACAAACACATAGTTGTAAGTTGTGTTTTACATTGCAGAAAACCCATTAACGTTGTGCAACAATTTATACTCATCAGCTTTTCCATTCCTTTCCGATCGATGGTTAGTGAATGAATTTCTCGCTTTCGTTTGATAAGCGTGCTGTCGAATCACGCGGAGTTAAAATGTCTGAACAACAGTTCCCACAGGACGGGACACAGACTTCCGCTAGATGGAAGCATGCTGGGAAGTGCACAAAAAAAAAAATAGAAAGCGGCATGATTAACGATCTATTTGCATAACCGCTGCATCAGCACATTGCATCGATGCTGCAGTGTTCTTTATTACCTTTTTTCGTCTGTTTTTTTTTTGTTTTATTTTTCGTCGGGACCCTTTCTAGCTTGTTCTTTGGTCGTTTTCTTTTGACCGACTTCTGCTCCATCGCGATGTGCAATGATGCGTGCTTGGTTCGATGATTTTTTTTTCCTTTTTTTCTATCTTTCTTTCTCATGCCGTTCTATTCACACACACACACACAGCTCAGCAAGGGGAGGGGGAAGGAAGCAAAACGTTCAATTCGCTCGTTTTCCATGGCGTGCCGAATGACGGAAAAATTGGATCGCTCCTTAGCTTTGGAGCGTATCGCGCCGATACTATCGAATCGATCAGCTCGTTGCAAAAGTTGTCGATTCATGCACTTTTGCCTCCATTTTGCTGCACTCATCAACTGCGTATTTACACCCTTTCTGGGAGGAGGGAGGGGGGGAGGGAGGTGGGGCACAGTTCAGCGAGCGATTTTGTGTATTTTTTTTTTAGCTGCTTTTCTTGTACAAAAGATTGTTGCACGACACTTAGCGCGTGAGTTATGATCTGCCATTCGATTATCAGCGTTTGTGAGGCGATGGAGTTTGGAGGGAGCATTTTTTTGCACCCTTTTATCTAGCCGTTGTGCCAAGATGGCACCCTTTCTTTCTTACTTCACGATGATGCGATCGACAGGGTTAAGAGCGTAACTTTGTAGAGTTGGTGATGTTTCTTGTAAACAGCGCAAAACATGCTAAAAACTATTCATCTTGCTTGTTGATTGGAAACGTTTAACGCTATGGAAGTTGTGTTTGGGGTGAAAAATGATGAGAGCAATCGATCGATCGTGCCGTCTTGGAGATGCTAATTTTGAGTATTATTTTTCAAGAAGTTTGATACAATCCTCTCCTTTCGATCTGACACTAAAACACATACGAATAGCGATAGCACTTGCCACCAAGTAAAGGTAAATTACTGCCCGAACACCTGCTAGCTGCATATTGTTTTCTGCTGCCGAATCGATAAATCATGCTGACACTTATTTCGTTCGGAGAAATTTGCACACCGCCACAAACCGTTGAGGCAAAACAAATGCACTTACTGGTCCACAGGTCCGCTGCCCGTGCTGCTGCTCCGCGGATGAAGCTGTTTCAATTCTATCCCGTTCGGGTCGCGTTGGGTTCACAACAGTCCTCGCCCCATGTGCCACCCCATGTGGTGTTTCTGTTTGCGCAAAGGTGAAAATGTTACGCGGCCACTAATTTATGACCATATGGCAAAATTCCGGCAGGTTCCGCGATGGGTTTCGCCTGCTGCATTCCGGCGACAGTGCCGACACAGTGTCGTACGGCTGTGTTGCGCCGGTATGCATTCCGGTTTGTTTCAGCCCGCGGCAAAGGGCTAAAAGGTGGTGTCCAAACACATTCCACCAGTAATGGTGTTGAATGTGTGTGTGTGTGTGTGTGGGAGGGATCACACGGGAGCAAATTTCTCAACCCCTTGTGCTGTTTCATCTTGCAGAAAACTTCAGCAAACTCCGGTGCTTGAAATATGTTTGTTCGGTGTGGCACGTGAAACGGTTAGCGGAACAAGGAAAAGGCGACACACAGAAAGCGAGATGGAGAGAAAGGGCAGAAAAAATGGCCACGTGAAAGTATGTTTTCCCTTTTTCGGTTGCAACATGTAACACATTGTACTTTTTTCCTGCTGTTCCTCGCACAGATGGTTAAGAAAAGCATCTTCGAGAAAGCTTTTTTTTCCCTCCCCGGTGTCCGTTGAACTTTGCCAGAATGGGAGGAATGGGAGACGTTTTGTTTGGTTTTTGTATGCCCGGTTTCTAGTAGTAACGTACTGCACCTTTGCTTCGTGCTACCCGCGGGGTTGCTCGCAAGGGTGCAATTGTGCGCGAGTTTTCACGCCAAGAAAGCAGGCGAAGGAAAAACGGTGACTAAATAACCTTACAATCCAACGAGTAGGAGCTAGAAAAGTTGTAAGGCGAAGGAACGAAGGAAAAACTGTTCCCATTTCTATCCTGCTGCTCATTATGTGTGTGGAGCTTTCGCTCTGTTTTTTTTCCCAAATGGTCTTTTGGACCAATTTTGTTTCATCCAACATCCGACAAAAACAAAAAAATAAAACAAGAGAAAAAAAGGAATAGAACATGCTCTCCCGTGGCCAACTGCACCCGTGAAGATCAACGGACGGTTTTGCTTGCCAGCCCGCTCATTACGGTCTAGGCAAAAATGGTTCGCACGAACCATTGTTCGCTTTCGTTAGCGTTAGTGT
>STHB01021522.1:0-11809 GCA_018908115.1 Anopheles rivulorum
GAACATCACGGCGCATTCCAGAACGGGCACGGTCAGGAGGAACATCATTACGATGTTGCTGGGTACGGCCACAAGCATGGGCACACCGGGCTGGGCGAACGTGGTTACAAGATTATTCACCCTTAGGTAGCGCTACGCAAGCCATTCTGCCATTACGAGACGAGAAGCATAGCAATGAAACAAAAGCAACATAACATAAACCCCCTGGAATGGGGGCTGCCCGGCAAATTGCACTTTGCGTAAAGAAATGAGGCTTGTGCATTTTTGCGTAATAAATTATTTGTCCCACAGAACCACCACCACCGTTGCTCGGCTTATCCAATGGAATGTGTCGGAAGAAAATTAAACTTTTGTACGATTCGGTGTTTTTTTTTGTGTTGTTTGTTTGGTTCGCCGTTGAGTCGCCCCGAAGCAGCCAAACAACAGCTCGGTCGGTTTGGGCTGTGGGCTTTGGTGCGTCAAGGTAGCGGGTGCTTTCGGTGGGAGATTAGGGCCTTTTCTCGGCACGGTGGAATTGAGTTGAGTGCGAACGGTAATAAACAAATTTCAATATTTCATTGGACGGAGGAAATATTTCCTAATCATAATAATTTATGATTTATTGATGGTTTGGGGGTGTACTGCGGCACCAATGCACCTTCAGCGGCCGGTGGGTTAGTAGGTGGGTGGGTAGGTTGGGATGGGGGAGATTTTGTAGTATATATTTTCATTAGGGGCGAACCTTGTGTCGGTTAGGGCTATGCGCTGCTCCTGTGAGCGAGATCATCTTTAGCCATTGAACGAAGGTAATGGCCTTCCGGTAGTAGAAGTAACGCAGTTGAAGGTTTGTGTGGCTGTTTTTTTTCCAAGAAGCGAATGCATTTTGCAAGACGTTGAGAAAGTAACGTAAATTATAGACAGCAATTAGTGGTTAACAAATAAAAAGAAGTATTTTATATAGCTTTATCTATATTGGTATTCAATATTATTATTATACTATTGACAATACCGTCATCCATTAAGATTTGTTTTTATGTTGTCTATTTTTTAATATTTTTTAATAGTTTGTTAAATATGATTATTTTTGTTTAATGTCACTCCTATAAATTTTCCAAATTTTATATTCATTTTGTACTTGAGAAGAATAGTATATCTTGGTACCGTCGACGCTTAATAATGGATTATTAATACAGCTGTGTAAACGCCTAGATGTATGCAATTTGATCAGGGACCATCAGGGAGGATTGAAAAGTCGTTGAATTAAACCTGTTGTCATAAAATTTTAAGTTCCAAACGGGTACAGGTCTTCAACACAATACATTCCTAGAATTTTTTTTATTTAATTATATTATAAGCTTTGGGATGAGAAAAATACATTTATCTATGGTATTAATCATTGATTCAATTTATATCTTTTACTTAAGATAAAACGTGTCTTTGTTTTGCACTGTTTTACTCTACTAAAATGAGTATTATTAAACTACCTATAGCCATGGCAACTAAACTATCACTTGCAGCACAAAGGCTGCCACTTGTGGTACTGCAGTTCCATAGCAAGCCAGCATCATCAAATATGACAGATTCAATTATCATAAGATATTACATAACTTTACCACTGATTGATGTATGCATAACATTAAATATCGCGCCTCCGCATGCCAGTGCAACCGGGATGGTTGCATTCCTTAAGCAACGGTGCACCGTAATCCTGATTAGTGGGAGAAAATCGTCACATCACTGCCGTGCACTGTTTGATCGATTCGATGCGGAAACATGAGAGAGTGGAGCCCGGTGACAGTAGCGAATCGGACAACTTCCACTCGAGGCCGTGCCCGTGCAGTGACTAGTGCTTTCATAATTAATCGCTCGATTTACGGGGTACGGTCAAATTGAGCAAATTATTAAAAGCCACCCAGCAGCTTTCTAGTCGCCTGTGCAACAACCGTGGGCCTTGTTTTTCCCAGAAGGAGTTTAAATTAAAATTAAACATTTATCACACCAGGAATATCCATTTTCTGGGAGGTACTCCGGTCCGGGGAATGGGGATCTTCCGGAATGTCCCGGCCCGTGCCAACCGGGAAGCAAAGTGTCAACCGGGATGAGATAGAATTGGGGAATACTTTTCACGCGTTGACGGTAGTTGTGGCCACAATGCGCACTGCAGCACTGGTCAGTGGTGTAAGTGTCCCGAGTAAGATGTGTGTGTGTTTGTCTTTTTGGTGTGATTTCGGTGACCCTTTAGGGACGCTTTTAACCTCCCAAGCCCAAAGTCAACTGTCCATTTTGGCAGAAAGGACTGGTTTATCTCGTGCCGGTGCAGTTTCTGGAGTTTTGCTGCTCGTGTAAAAGCGTCTGTGTATTATCGTATGTAAGGATGAGGAAATATGATTATAAATTCAACACTGCAGCAATGGGTCTGTTTCCGGGCATACTGTTGGCTGTAAAAGTGTAATACCTCAGGAACTGCTTGAGAGCTTAATACGAGGAAATATCTATTACCTGTGCATCGTCCATCAAAATGACATAAACGTTTGGGGTTATATGTCTAACGGAGGCATAAAAGTTCTAAAATAAGAGAAAAAAAACCATGCGCCAAACACGATCCCCTGTCAAATGATAAGCTATTTTTCGGCAGCCACCATCATGCTCCAAGCATTAAACGATCTGTCAATTAAGGATGGGACGTTGGATATGTTCCACGACCGCATCCGCATCCGGACGTTTCTCGGGCGTGTGTTTGTCCACCGGCGCACGTGTTACGGCGAAATTAAATTTGTGCTTCATTCGGCCAAAAATCATTCTCCCAGGCATGACCAAATTGAAACTGCATCCGTCCGAGCCGACCGGGTCTAGCCGGTTGCCAAGGAACGAACCCGAACCTGGTCCGAGACATTAGAAAATTAGCACAAACGTCACAGCGCTCCAGTGTCCTTACCGGTTGTGGAGTGAGTTAGATTTTAGACCACCACTCTTTCAATTATCGCAATTATGTTTATGTCTTTTCCGAGAGGCCCTGGTACGTGGTGGTTCGCCTTTCCAGCATGGAAGCGTACGGGAATTTTTATTTTCGTCCCGTGTGTGTGTGTGTGTGAGCATGTTTCCGTTTTCTTAATTACATTCCTCTTGTGGGATGCGGCCATAATCGTGTTGCGTTTTGGGTTAGCAGGACAACTGCTACAACCGTGCGATAAAAGCGTTATCATTGTCGGACATTTAATATGCTTCGCTACAGAGTTGTGGTAGGTCAGAAGGATAGAACGTTTGCTTGTTTATAATGCTGGAATACCACACGAAAGCAGCCGCCCGACTTAGCTTATGTAGTTTATCTTCGAGCTCAGTGGATTAATTTTATTGCGGTCGTGTGTTACGTGTTACCGGCCACTGGCAAAGATCCATTTCCGTATAGTGGCACAATTGCGTTAAGATGTGTGATCGTTTCAATTATCGGCGGGTGATACCTTTCAGGTAAGGAGGTTATTTTAGACGATTGACGATATTGCGTATAATTGTATCATCAAATTGGGTTTTGTGGCTCACCATAGAGTTGCCCACGATTATAGAATCTTAGTACAGTTTAATATCGTAACCAACAGTTGGAAACAAAGACGATGGAAGCATCCACATCGAAGGGTTCGCATGATTCTGCTGAAATTACAATTGTTGGGCTACCAAGACTATTGCTCTTTATTGCTATTCTTAGAAATATCTAGTCGTTGATTGATCAGTAAAATCGTCTTGGGAAATTGATAAGGTTTCAGTAGCTCACACGGGAATTAGTGAAGTAAATAACAGTTTAGCCATCTTTGCGTAATTCCCAAGTTACCGATGGCTATTATTATGATTAAAGTATATAGACCAGTTAAGGAATTATCAGTTGGCAACTTAAAGCTTGATTTGTTCAAACAGTACCATAATTACTTGCATGGTTTGGTGTGTTCCAGTATCCGCCAAAAAAGGTGCGTTAGGTGTTTTATGTTGAAACATGCTTTTACTTCCACCTGCTATTTGTTGTGTGCAAACACGAAAGATAACGCTCCCTTTGCGGTTGGCAAGACAATGGTGCTGTGTGTTAAACGATGCGAATGACTAAACCAGCGCACGCACACCGCTTGATGTTATCGATCGGAATTGAACGGTTCAAAATTTTGTCCATAGTGAAACGCACACCGTTGCTATAGTGCGTGATCACTAGACCGAAAACCGGTTTGCTCGGCTTTTATTTTGATCGTTTCATTCTTTTGCGGTGCGTTTTGCGGGTTTACATTTGGGGTTTCTATGGTAGTAGTGGTTGCATTACCCGCACAGACTACGCTCAAGATCAACCGCGCGATCTCGTATGAATGCGTAATGCAAGGAAACAAAAGCACAACTCGCACACGCTCGTGTCTCTGTGTAGGTGTTTTGTTTACGTTCCGGTCACGGGGCATCATCATACCTGCTTTGCAAAAGCAGAGCAAAAACAAAAAAACATGAACATGAACCTTGAAACAGAAACAATGGTTCGTTTGATCAGCTAAACGCAGGAGTTACCAACGACAAAGAATCGTGTGCCGTAGGTCAACGATGCTTGGTGGTGGATCAATTTAGATAACGACGCAGTTTGGCGTGAGTCAGTTCGGGTCAGCTCCCAAACAGCGGACTTGGAAGCCGCTTGTCCACACGCCAAAAATGCTCACGTACACAAGTGCTAAAAAGTGAGCACAGTCGGGCACGTTAAACACACACACACACACACACACGTTTGTGCTTTTTTTTCTTTGGTATGTTTTGGAAGAGAAGGGGAATTGTGGATTTTGAAGTTTCTGTGTTGTTCGCATAAAAGTATGCTCAGTTTCTCTTCCGATTTGGTCACGTCAAGATGGCTTCGTTTTTGGTAAAGTGTTCGCTGGTGCTCGTGAGCGTCTCGTTGGTGATCGCTTCGATGAATGCCGCAGCAGGTTTGTTGTTACATCTAGATAATGCAGAGTTGTTTGATGAACAGTGTTTCATGCATTCGTCTCGTTACATACAGATGATCTTCCGAGTGACATCAACCGAGGCAGCCTGGTGCGAGTGGCAAGAAATCCACAGCAACCTCAAGGCTTTCCGAATTTTCCACCGTAAGCACAAGAAAGAGAGAAAGAAAGAGAGAGAGACAGAGGGATACAAAAAGAATGAGCCAAAAACAAACGCTGAACTAATTAACATGCGTCACATCACGGGCGCTCTCCATTCCTGCAGGCCACAGTTTCCCTTCGGCAATCCGGAAATAGTCTCGCAGGATACGCAGCACGACAAGAATGGTTACGCGCAGACGACGATCTACAAGTACCCGAACGGGATGGGTTCGTCATCCGTTTCGACAAGTTACTCGGTATGGTATTAAGAAATTAACGCCCGCGTGCATGACGTCCATCGGGTGGACGGATGGGTGCTTTTTTCTTCTATCTATTTCTACCTGCCTTTATTGACATGCCGCTGGTTTTAGGGTTCGTCCAAGCTGAACGGCGTCGTCACCTGGAGCATGATGGGAGCGATCGCTATGCTGCTACTGAAAATGGTGTACTAGTGAGCTGCTGCTATGGAACATGGGTGAATCACCAAGAAGTGTAGTCGTTAAGCTAGTGGTTTAACAGTTGAAAAAGGTTTTATCAAGTGAAATGATTTACTTGGAGTGTATTTTTTGGTACAGTGGTGCAGTTTTCGAATCAGTTTTAATGCAGAGTATTAAGCATGAGGCAAATTTAAATGTTCTTTTGAATGGTGCGAAAGCTGTATGGGAGAGCCGTTGCAGCATCATATAAAGTGAGGAAATAAATCTCTTTTAAATTCGAATATTGAAGGATGTTTCATGAGTTTGCAAATATTTTGAATTCAGACATTTGACTTAATAATAATTTGACATAATAATCCTTAAAGAAAGGTTCTTTTTCATTACATGAATTGCTCCTTGGCCGCATTACGAATTGTCTTTATTGATTTATTGTTTGCATTAACAGTTGATCATCTATAAACTTATTATAGACAACGTTAACAAAGCTGTGTAAAATCCTTAAAGTAGGACAATCTTCAAGGACAAGGATAAGTTATCATTGGATACGTTCTCTGTATGGTAGACTAGGAAGTGACTTAATTTCTTTCAAGGATTTTAGTCCATAATTTAACGCTTCATTAATCATTAGGTTATTTTTAACCACATTTGGTTCTTGCTTACAATAACTCTACTTGAAAAACATGAAGGATATCCCTAGGTGGCATACATTTGCCATTGGCCATGCACTTAACCTTCTGCTTAGTTCATGTTTCACTGGTTTTTGAGGTTGTTGTAGCAATTCTTTTTTTTTGTTTTGTTGATGGCTGTATGGATTTTTAAAGTTGATTTGAATTACTGGATAATTAATATGCTCTAAGTAGCATTCTTGCTATTCTATTACTTAAAGATCATATTTTTTATAAGGGATTTTTAAAGTTTTTGTCACTTTCCAAATTCAATTAGTTGATCCACAATGTAGTTTCTTTATCAAGGTTCTTTATCAACAATCGTTTTAACTAAAATGTCTACCAAAAGCTGCTGCAGTAATAGTAATCCACGTTGTTCGGAGCTAACACGCTAAACTTTTACCTTTAAGAGCCAAATATCATGTTCCGCAAACAGGACCAGCATACCAGGATACACATCTACGAAGCAACCTGAACGAAGCAACAGTTTGCATGAAACGGAAAACTCACATTAAACGTCCCACCATCCCACCATCCAAATCCCACCATCAACCCCTCCAACCGGTGTGTGGATGGGTGCGCTTTATAAGAAAAGTTGTACTTCCCCTTCGTGTGCACGGATGCACCGGAAGGGTAGTGCATTCTAGCAAAGCTGCAAACTGCACCGTAACCGTGGCCAAAGGTGTGTCACAGAAGATCGCATCAAATTTCAAAGACACATCCCCGCGCAAAGATTAAGCCTGAAGGTGGCAGAGATTGTGGGTGGGTGGCTTGTTTCGTGTGGTGACGTTTTCCAGTTTCCGGTGTCGGTGAAGCATCCACAGCATCCATGGCAAAATAGACTAGAAGCAAACTGGTGCAACTACGTGCGGGAAACAAAAACATTCCATGTGGAAAATTTATGACGCAATTTGAATATCAGGAAACAAAGTATTTATGGAGTGGTTCGGTTTTTGGTGCTGGTGATAGCTATTTCCGTACCCAGGGATTCCCGGAACAATTGGTCGCTCAATGCAAACAATCGATGCTTGTTTTCGGGGGTGCAGTAGAAGTTGTGTGTAAGTTTTGCAATTAATGTGACAAAAATCGTAAATTACGGCACAGTGCAGTTAATAAAGCGCCATTAGGAATGGAAAAGTCAGAACCGACTTCAGTGCTGAACAGAATTTATTGGGATGGAAGAAACGTTGGAGCAAGCGTAAGATCCCCGGTACGTATATTTGTTCTTATATCTTAGTACATAATCCTTTTTTTGCTTTTACTATGCCCTGGTTTTATAGCTTTAAGCATATCACAATGAACCAGTGCTCATCTGAGGTGAGATCTTCTCTCGCGTGCGATAGCGCACAGCACTGCACCGTACCGGCGGGACTACGGTGTGAAATTGATTTTCATTGCAATTGTTTATGACAAGTGCAAAACGTGAACGGTCTTATCGAAAGTGACAGGCATTATAATGCAATTTTCTGCTATATTTACTCCGTTCCCTTTTCGTGCCGCAACCGTGGTATTTGGTGAAGAAATCAATTCTCATATTCGTTTTGTCATTTCGACCGTTTGGTGCAGAACGGAACAGTTCCACCAGCGCGCGGCTGATTGTGGTGACTAAACCCACTAATGGTAAGATATTTCGCTTGAAACAATTTACCATCGGCAGGAAGTAGGCGAGCAGTGTGATGGAGCAATGGTCTCCGGTGAGTTGTCACTAAGGGTCGTTGGGTTGTTGGGTACGTGGATGCAATTATGGTGTCACCAGTGAGCTTTGTGGACGTTCCGTAGGTACTTGGATTGTATCTACGATGTGTGAAAGGTAAGGAAGATTGACTATTTTGCTTCACATATGTGAATTGTGTGGGAAAGGGGAGAGGACGAAGAAGAAGATGGGGAAGCATGATGACGCGATGGAATGGACATTTCTGCTAGGAGCGATGAGCAATAAACCCCTTTCCGAATTGCGATAGCTGTTATCGTACAGATACAGTAGATGTCTAACAAATTTAACACATGGAGTGGTTCTACAAATCGTAAAAATCCCTTAAAATATTATTTGAAATATGTAGCACCTAAAAACCAAAAAATAAAATTAAAAAATTATGGCTACATGGTATAACGAAATAATTAAAAATATAACATAATAAAATTAACAATAAGACAATACGTCGCTAAACCCTCATCCTTAATGTTAAAATAAATATATTTTTTAAGTATATAAGTGGGATGTTTCTATTCATTTTCGTAGTTGAATAACTCAGATACATGTACAACCATCGTACATGATACATGTTACTTAGATACATGTACAACCCTATAGTGCATTTTAATTGCATACTTTTAGGCGTGTTGTGTTATGTTTAATATTGGGTTTCAACATTATAATTATATTTTATTCTCTCTCGTATGACTACAAAATTATTAATTGTATTGGATATTGAAGTATTAATGGAAATGAAGTATAGCTTATTATAAAAAAATA
Organism: Anopheles rivulorum; assembly: GCA_018908115.1. Lineage (NCBI taxonomy): Eukaryota > Metazoa > Arthropoda > Insecta > Diptera > Culicidae > Anopheles > Anopheles rivulorum. Next base: position 8,651 of record STHB01021522.1, read on the forward strand.
ATTCTGGATATCTTTTCCATTTTTACCCTAAATACTTTTAGAGATATAGCAAAACGATTGCAGTACATCACTGTATCCCAGTGGCTGCAAGTGAATTGCATATTTCTCACACATGCGACCTAAATCTAGTGGGAATTGGCTACATGCTTGCTGCTTCGATGTGACTGTGTATCGCACACGTTGCCACGGTTGCACGGAATTCGGAACCATTCACCACAACCGGCGGATTGCTGGTGCCAGTGCTGTTTTTGATGTTACCATGATTTAGCGACCCATAAATAACGGGGCAACAAATCGGGTGGCTAACCAGTCGTGGGTTACGGCAACAATCATAGTATCCACCAGTCGACCCACTGTTCAATACTTAACGGATGCTCGAAAAACAATGTATAACTGTAGGGCAAAAGGAAACCGTACCACGAACTGGCTTCTGTGGAGAAGGAAGATCTTTAGTACTTCGTATGTGAAGAATAATTTGCTAGCCTGTTTTTGCATAAATTACCATGCATCTTGAGTTAAAAATGCGCGGTAACTAAATCAGCCGAACCGGAAAAGATGTTCCCACAAATACAGATACCGAAGTGGCCGAATGGTTAGGCTCGGTATGGCGTAATTTATAGGCACGAAATGAACGCTAAATTATGCTTATTTTCTTGCGTGTTCGGTGGCAACATATTCTCGCTATGTCATGGCGAACTTTGTTTCCGGTCAATCGGACGCTACAACCGCTGCCGGGTTTTTTTGTATGCAAACTATAACGTCCGGGGCGATGTATTTAGTCGTCGTCGACGGACACTGTACTTGCATACTGCAAAAGTCGTCTCACCTTCATACTGACTACAAACAGAAACGGTTCGGGAAGGACATACAGAACGTCACGGGAAATGTACAGTTTTAGCTGCACCGAATGCAACAATAATTAAAGACGGGAAGGTGTCCATCAAGAGCACGTTTCGCGTTTGAATTCAAACTCCCGGATACTACTGCTTTTCGAAAGGCAGATCCGCAAAGAAGGTAAAAAAAGGAGTTAATGTTAAACAGCTACCGATGGAATAAATTAGCTCACGACGATGCAAGGAAGTTGGAACTCGAAATATCGGACCAATGGTCGGAAAAGGATTGCAGCGCCCAGGCGGTGCCGGAAATGGTACCGGCTACAAATCACGCTCCCAACCGGAATCCTTTAATCGACCGTTCGAGGAGCTGTACACGAAGATTTCCCGGCCTTTCGGGGAAAGCATTCCTGCAGGAAGTTGAACCGATGTGCAGGAATCGGAATACGTGAGAATTTTGAAGAAAGCTGGCCAGGCTGTTGTGATTTGCTTTGTGATTTCCTGCCGACTCATGGCAGCCGAGGTCAGTATTATTAGGCGAGGTCTGGTTAGTAATGGGTTGTTGGGTAGTAAATTAAATGGTTGAATCGAGCGTGGAATGAATTTGCTGGGGCTATTTAAGAAACACGTTTGTAGTATCTGTAGTTGAAATTTTATTCGAAATGCTTCGATAAGTTATTGTTAATGATTTAATACATAATTCTTATGTCATTAATTTTTCTTGTTAAGCGTATCCAGATGTCTAATTTTTTAAAAGCAAATAATAAAACATATAAATTAATCAATAAAGGTTATAAAAAAACTAACAATTATGACAGTTTATTAAATGTAATAACATTAAATAATGATTCATAAAAAAGTTAACCTCTAAAAAGCAAGGAAGTACATTATTTGTAAAGAACATGCAAACCTAAAACAGATAGAGCAAAGAGAAAAAGAACCAATCTCCTAACATAAATCAGTATCATCATTCCTTGATGGTTTGTGATGTGTGTTTGCCGCTCTATTAGGTTTGATGGCATGACCACGACAATGATGGGATTTAATGGAAAATTCGTCTCCTCACACAATGTACTCCCACCGTTAATGGCCCCAGAATGACGAAGGACATTTAAGTTCGCGTAGCGAGAAACACAGAACCGTACGCTGGGATGGGCCGGAAGCCCGAAGCCATGTCACAAACATTGGCCACGCAAGCGAACGATGAACGAGTGGGAAAAAAGAATCTGCGGCCAGGACTTGTCAAATGCGGACAAATTGAAAGTGGATTAGGGACCGGGATGAATGAAAAGCGGGAATGGAGAGATACCGAGAGTGGCCCTGGTCTAGGATCCCAAGCTTGTGGTAAATCAGTGACGTTAAGCTGCTGACGGAAGGCTAGTCTAATCCATCCGTTCCAAAGCTAAGCGTCATCTGAACATCAACACGACGGTATGCTTTTATTCCAGCCTAGGTTCGGAAGATTATGGCATATCGTGAGCGCCACCCAACGACTTCGGCCGCCCCCTATCATGCTTCGTCTAATGCGAGGCACGTGTTGGAACGTTGGCCACCCTGGGAAGAAGCGCTAGAAGAAGGAAAATTTAATCTTTATTTAAAAACATAAAAAAGCAACTACAGACATGGGCCCATCGGTCGGTTACGTAGTGCGTTGGGCAGAGGAGAAGCTATCCCGCTGGGATGTCAAGTTCACGTTTGGCGAATCGTCGCGAGTGGAGTTTGCGAGATCTCGCCTCCAGGGGTCTGGGCCTGCTGTGGCGTAATTTATCTTCATCAACGCCGGACCTAATTCTAATGGAGAATGTCTGTTGAAGATACAACGGTGGCGACAACGGTTGTCCGGAAGTCGCGGTACGCCACCCTGCCAGTGTGGAGGAGTTCGATCGCACTAGATTAAACGCGAACACGCTGCTGGTGCTAGGAACTGATGGAAATTTGACAATTCTTCATCCTTTTATGCTTTTTATTTTCGATAAAGGAAATATTAAAGAAAGGAAATAAACAATGATGTATAGCGCTGAGCAGGAACTCCGTGAAACTGTGTGACATTGATGGTTAAAACTTTCCGATCAGCACTAACTGCTCTGCAGAACTGTGATGAACTAGTTTTACCATCATGATTAACAGATAGGCTGCATAATGGCAGAGCTTGTTAATCGTGACTGCAAACATTAGTTACTCTAGTTTTGCTCCAGCAAAAACCCAGAAGGTTCGTCCTATTGCCTTAGGTACTGGGGTATGCCCCCGAAATGCCAGAGTGCAATAGTTGTGCGAATTTATAAATAATCGTCTCCGGCTGGAAGGATGTTGGAAGGAAGTTCAAAGG
>STHB01021538.1:0-11804 GCA_018908115.1 Anopheles rivulorum
GTTCGGTGTTCCCATGGTAACGTGTCGACGGCGGACGAGAGCGACAATAGACGCAAGTGAAAGCAAGTGTGAAATGTTCTACTAAGGAATCGGCGTGAAAATACTTCCGTCCAGGGTCATGGTCAGGAAATATCGATCCGCAACATTACTTGCCGCGTGCATGCAGTTGTCAATTCGATAGTAATATTACACTCGCAAGGAGGAACTGGATTGTTCCATGGTGGCTAAAAATAGCATCCACGCCTACCACACTGATGGAAATCGATTTTCCCGACAGTCGCATCGCATTTGCCGCGCAATCGAAGAAGGTGCTGATGACAAATGTTCTACCTTTTGATGCAAGTTTTTATCACATGCGTTCGAAAACTGCTGTCAAAACAAACCCTCTCCTCTATCAGTGACGCACTTTCAGCTGAGGTTTGGATTTTTGGTTTGCTCCGTTGAGAAGACACTTAACGTAACAAAATGTACCAACGAAATGATTCTGATATTTGTGGATAGGGAACCAGACAAACAAAAAAAAAAGACTTCTGATATGGAACCGCTAAACGGCTAAGCAAACCGGGCCTTGATAGGCAGCCTGGCTATAAAATAAACTCATCCCAATATGTTTCCCGGTTTGAAAGATCCAATATTTACACGATTGCTTGGACCGACCGGCAAGCAAAGACGGTACCGTAGAAATATTGTATTGAATTATTGATAAACCGATCATCTACATACGCAGAAAAGCGATGGGAATGAGCAATCAAAATGCATGTTGTTGCAGTTGTTGGCCATAGGAGAGTGAATGTGATGCACGAAGAAAAACATTCGATAAAAAGCGTCACAGCACATGATCCATCAGCTTACGATAAAGCTGTTGGTCTCACCCTTCTCGCGCCCTTTTACCGCAATCTAGGCTTATCGCGTGTTTTAATTCAATTTTACACCTGTCGTTTTCAGTTCCAAAATGTACGATCGATTGTTACACGAAGCCGTTACATAAGTTATCGTTCCACCAAAGCCTCACCCCACAAAAACTCACACACACACACACACACACACACACACACACACACACACACACACACACACACACACACACACGAAAGAACTCAATCACTTGTGTAGCAAATGTAAAAGAGACGGTTAGATATTGTAGATTCCGTGACTCACGCCACATGGTCGTACGATCTGAAACAGCCGACTACGTCGGTCTAGATAACGAGACGGAATCCCACCCGATAGAAGAAGCCGATCGGTTTGGATTTCCTTTTTATCTAAGTTGTCTAAGCCAGAATCATGCTGAAGTTGCATGTTCGAATGGGGCAGAAAGATTGTGTAAGAGTTTTTATCCCTTTCAACGAGCAAAAGCTCGCTTAACGAGCACATTTTCTTTTTGCTATATGTCCATAATCCAAACAAAGGGGTACCTTTACCCTGGTATGGAGTGGTCAGGAGCTACTCAGCTCATCTGTCATCAGAAAAATACAATCGTTGATTAACTCATTTCGTTGTCCAATAAGTTTTAGTATGGAGCTCGAGCATAACAACTTTAAAGAGTATCTAACGGAGCACATGGAAGATCTTATAGGATCACTGATAGCACGGAACATGGTTTTACAACAGAAGTCTGTATCTGTTTTACAATAGATACATGTGCATATAGATGTATATCTATCTATAGCAGAGTCAAGACACACCTCCAAAGGTTATGCTGCCAAAGAAGTAATAAGGTATTTCACTGCTCTAAGTATAAACAACTCGTAGTAGTTTAGTAAAATGTTCTTTGAAATATCATCCCGACTCATTACCCGACTTCTGTTTTTTACATAAATATCAAAACAGAAATTAGAGTTTAAAATATCTCAAAAGAAAGATAAAAAGCTATGTTAAGGTCTGTCTGTTGTTAAGCATCAACTGTTGTACATAAGCAGCTGAGTTATACAGTTGACCGTGTGTGCGCAAACTAAGCAAACCACAAACAGGAACATTGAACTTTAGATGAAAGCTCGTTTGCTTTGTCACTATCGACGCATGGAGCGGAAATAAATATTTGGCCACAGATAACAGTCCGGCTGCAGGATGATTATTCCTCAATCAATCCATCCCGATCGTAGCGGTAGTCCATACGTAGAGACTAGGCTCTGGAGTGGAGCATCTTGGTTGACGGGCCAACCGTTGACGCTGTTTTTGCTATCGGCCCCATACCACCCGATAAGGCGTGCACACGGTGATGGTGTAAAAACTGAATTCAAATTTACCTTTCAATTGTTGATTACGTACGATCAGATGCATGCGTTCGTCACCAAGTCCCAAGACGAATACGGCAGAACACGTGTTTGTGTCCCTCTTGTCAGTTTGAACAATTAACATTTGCTTGTTTGCCGTGGCACCTGATTGATGAGGCTGGGAAGGCAGGGTTCGGTTAGCGATATGCGTCTACCGTTCACGCCTCCGCTCACGGTCCTGAAGCTAATGAGCGTCTTGCCTTTGGCGGCTAGAATATACAGCTCCAATTGAACGCGTCAAAAGTGAGCGTCCCACCGTAAGATAATGAAGGAGAACTTAATCCTCCCACCGGTTCACCTCCCCATTGGTGGGACACACAGTCGGGCGGAAAAGTTAGCAACAGTTACGAAATATGCACTGAATAAAATTAAGAAGTAAACGAAAGGTGAGAATGAGGAAGATGATGATGCGATCTGATGATGCTGCTGCTGTATCTTCAGACACTGAACTCTTCCTTTTGTTCAATCGGCAAAAAGAGGGTGAGGTAAGACGGGCGAGGAGAACTTCACTGGCCGGAATGTGATCGGCAAATCGAATCGCAGATAATGCCAATTTATTTATACCTATATTGCACAACATAAAGCAAAACTGCTAGTCATTCGTTGATGGGGCCATCGCATTCTAAACCCGTTTCCTTGCAGGAGGGACATAACATTATGCAAAGCGTTTTACCTAGAACCGATCACCAGAGGCATGATCGGGTTGGGAACACGATTGTGATTAGAATATATTATCCTTCTACCAGACGATAATCTTGCTTTATTATCGCGCACGCCAGGGGGTGGGTCACGTTCAAGGTCGGTTCATTAGTAAATATTCGGCATTTTTTTTTGTTTCTTCTTGTTTCCTTTTTCTTTGTGTACATTGTTTGCTTTTTCTTATCGTTTTTACAGGTGAAACCTGAAACTACGGAGTTGAACATCCGCACCGGGCGCCAGGTCCCGCGGATGGGTTTGATGCTGGTTGGCTGGGGTGGCAACAATGGTTCGACGCTAACGGCCGCCCTGGAGGCAAACAAACGCAACCTGGAATGGCGCACACGGCACGGCATCCAGAAGGCCAACTGGTACGGTTCGATCACACAGTCGTCTACGGTTCTGCTCGGTTCGGATGCAACCGGGCAGGATGTGTACATCCCGATGAACGAGCTCGTGCCGATGGTGAACCCGAACGATATCGTCGTCGACGGATGGGACATCAGCTCGCTGAACATTGGCGATGCGATGAAGCGTGCGCAAGTGCTTGAAGTTGAGCTGCAGGATCAGGTGTACAAGCGCCTGTCGCAGATGCGTCCTCGTCCTTCGATCTACGATCCGGATTTTATTGCGGCCAATCAGGCGGAACGTGCGGATAACACGATTCGGGGAACTCGCTACGAGCAGTACCAGCAGATCGTGAAGGATATTCGCGAGTTTAAGCAACAGTCCGGCGTGGATAAGGTGGTCATTCTCTGGACGGCCAATACGGAACGGTTTGCCGAGGTGAAGGAAGGTATGAACACCACCATGGCAGATTTGGAGCGCTCGTTGAAGCAGAACCACTCGGAGATCTCTCCTTCGACGATCTTCGCTATGGCTGCTATTGCTGAGAATGTAAGACGATGGAGCCGTTTTTTTTGTTTCAAATTAGCTAATTATGTAATTCTTCATTTTAGTGCATCTATATTAACGGATCACCGCAAAACACGTTCGTGCCCGGTGTGATCGAGATGGCGGAACATTACGGCGCGTTTATCGCGGGCGATGATTTTAAATCGGGACAAACGAAGCTTAAATCCGTACTGGTAGATTTCCTCGTGTCGGCCGGCATCAAGCCCGTGTCGATCGTTAGTTACAACCATCTGGGTAACAACGATGGCAAGAATCTCTCGGCCCCGCAGCAGTTCCGCTCGAAGGAGATCTCCAAGAGCAACGTGGTGGACGATATGGTTGCATCCAATCACATTCTGTACGGTGCCGACGAACATCCGGACCATTGCGTCGTGATCAAGTATGTACCGTACGTGGGCGACAGCAAGCGAGCGATGGACGAGTACACCAGCCAGATCATGCTCGGCGGTCACAACACGCTCGTCATTCACAACACCTGCGAGGATTCGCTTCTGGCCACGCCGCTCATCCTTGATCTGGCTATTTTGGGTGAGCTTTGTTCGCGCATTCAGATTCGCCGCAAGGAACCAGCGGGCGGAGAGTTTGTACCGTTCCGGTCGGTACTTTCGCTGCTGAGCTATCTATGCAAGGCGCCGCTGGTACCGCAGGGCACACCGGTCGTAAATTCGCTTTTCCGCCAGCGAACGGCAATCGAAAACATTTTGCGCGCCTGCATTGGCCTGCCACCACTGAGTCATATGACACTGGAGCACCGTTTCGATCTGCCCGTCGGCGAAAGTCTGACGGAGGGTCAACATATCGCCAAGAAGGCACGTGTTAATGGTGCGGTTCCCTTCGCGAACGGCACGAGCGAGAAATGTAACGGTGTGCATAATGGTGATGCTCATACTTCGGAGGAAGTAAGCAGTCACTAATTTGGGTTTGCTGTATCATTTTGGATGGACAGACATGCACGCGTGCATGCTAACGTCTTTTTTTTCCCACCCGATGAACCAATGGTTTTTCTCCCTTAACAAGAACCCGGTATTGATCCATTCATCCATGGATACCACAGAACATGTAATGAATTAGACACACATGTTTTTTTTTTCAAACTGTAGAATCTATTGTAATGACTGTACTTTTAAACAGGACTGTCTTGTTATGTAAAAGCAAAGAACTGAACTGAACACAGGCAACAACCAGTACGACAAACAGACAAACGAAAAGGATGCAATATTCTTGTAGAACAGCTGTTACCCTGTTCCCTTTCCACGAATGTATATCCAGTCTAGTGTTAAGGATACATAAACATGTACTATGTAAGCGTTTATGGAAAATGAAAATAAACTACACGTTAGAATGTGACCATGCGGTTTGTGTGTAATGTACCTTGTTTTCAAAACTTCGGATTTTACGTTTAAACTGTTTAGTTCTTAGAGCTTAGCTTTCGAAATAGACGTTGCTTTACAAAATTCAGACTGATAATATTTTAAAGTACATGTGGAGATATTTCTATGACTATTTGAAAGCAATGCTGTGCAAACCGCATGTCCAACGAATGTCGACTATTTCGTTTAAATCCAATGTCGACTGTAATTTTTCATCGATATCGATGACAACAACCGATTTTCGTTAAGATATTTCATTGAAGAAAATTTTATTTGTTTGAACAATATTTAAAACAAAATTAACAAAACATTAACAAAAAATAATTTGGTATTGGAGAAAATGTTATCTTTACAATGTTGACCACGCAATGAGCAATTGCAGATCAGGTCGACATCGATCAATTTAACGAAGGGACAGAATGTGGTCCAACCTGTTTCAATCTAGCAACGACGTTTGAAAGGATTTTGACAGCTCTACGAAAAAACAACAAATACCGTCGAAGAATCGTTCTTTCCGACGGTGAACTAGTGCGCGAAACTTGTCCCTTTTGAAAAGCACGATGAGCCAACAGGAAAAGGCCGCCCGGCGTGCGGCACTACGCAATGAGTACTGGCGCACGATGACCAACCCGCACAATCATCTGCGTGGGGAAAGTGGTGGTGTGGTAAGTGTTTGATTCGTTTCCATCCGGCTGTGGTGCTATGGTTGGTTATGTCATCAACTGATCCTTCACCAGAAGTTCCGGATGTGTTCCGGGGGCCAGAAACAGCTGATCTGTTTAACAATAACCTCTGATTTGTGTTCCTGTTGTAGTTTGACACTGGCCTAGCACGGTTCCAGGCGATGCGCGTTAACCACTTCGAGCACTTCAAGCCGACCGGACGCTCGTTCAAGATTGGATTGTTTACCGTTGTCATACCGATCATCGTTTACGCGAAGATGATGAAGTACGAGCGCGACCAGCGGGAACATCAGTACCGTACCGGACAGGTGTCCTACGCTGACCGTCGCTTCAAGTTCATCTAAAGCTGCAAATTGTGCAAAATGTTCGTGAAGCGTTGGTGTAGCAATCGTGAAATAAATTGTGCATAACAGGTACATCCAAAGGCTGGTGAAGTATGGCACGATTTGCATCCTACACCCGAAACGGTTTTATGACGAAACACTTATTGACCGAGGAAATTAGTTTCGCTTTTATGCATGTACAACATCGCTACAAACATTTTCTGTATACGGCTGCTTTGCATGTGGCATACGTTACTGCGATGATGTGTCGCTTTAATATATATTTGACAACTGTAGACGATTGAATGTGCACTGCAGTGGTCTAGGTATGTGCAAAATGTGAATCGCTGTTTGTTCGACCAATTTCCAGTGGATTTGGCTCTACAATCGTTGTTGGGGGGTTTGACCCCATGACACCTATATGCCTTTAACCTCGCTCCCATTTGGTGATCGTAATTTGTTCGCATTCGTTTTATTCTTATTAATCCACCGAGCTAAATCATCATGCCTTCTGATGTGTTACTGAATGGAAAGGTAACAAAAGATTTACCAAAACACCAAAAGAAAGTATCATATAATCTACACGTTTTCATTTATTCACTTCTTTGTAACCGTATAGCTAAACATTAATTAAAATTACGAACATGGTGTCTCTTTCTACAAACAGAACACACACCTGATGTGTTTTGTTTCGATGACATGATGAAATTCTTCTTTTTAATGGGACACACACAAATTGGGATGCTTTTCCATGCTCGGATGCTGCATTCGTTTAAAGAATGTCCCCTGCTCGATGTTTGAGTTTTTTTTTCATTTGTTTTTCTCTTCACCTCCCGCTGTTTAATTTTATATCACACAACATAAAAATGCCGCATATCTCCTAATAATGCTTGCCCTACTTATGCCTTCACACCAACGGGTAGCTGGCGGTGGTAGCGATACCGCAGTGATTGTCACGGTTGCGCGCCATCTTTACGTAGCCCTGGTCGCCCCAGGTGGTGCCCCAAGAGTTCTTCACCAACCAGTAATCTTCACCTTCCTCGGACGTTCCATAGCCGACCGCCAGCACACCGTGATCGAGCTGTTCCGAGTCGCACTGCGGCTCGTAGTATACACCCTCCGAGTAGAACTGGAACGATTCGTGCGATGCATCGATGGCAACCGATACCGGTCCCACGGTGGCAATCGCCTTCATCAGTGCCTTCTCATCGCCCTGCGGAATGTCGACGAAGCCCTTATCCGTAGCACCGACGGCTTTCGGGTTGTAATGGCACTCGTCGTCGATCGCCTCGTACGGGTATGCCTTCTCCGTATCGATACCCTTGTTGTCCTTGACGTACTGGAAGGCAAAGTCCATCATGCCACCGTTGCAACCGTTGTTACCGTACTTCTGCGAACAGTCGACGAGATTCTGCTCGGAAAGCGACACCAGCTTGCCAGTCTTGCGGAAATGCTGTCCCTCCAGTGCACCGGTCGCTGAGAAAGACCAGCACGAGCCACAGTGTCCTAAATGGAATGGATTGCAGAAAGGAAGTGTTGTTGACTGAAACATGGAATTATTTGAACGCTTTTTAGCGCTACCCTTACCTTGATCCTTAACTGCAGTGACGGCACCCTTCTTACGCCAATCGACAGTCTTCGGTACATCAACGTTGGCAGGTTCAATCCAGGACACAGACTCTTCAATTGGCTTCAGATCACCACGTACCAGCGGACTATAATTATAAGAAGAAAGCGAACGTTTATTACTCCACAAGATTCCAAAAGCCTGATGGCTTGAATTTCCCACTTACCCCATACCGTTGACAGAGCGGTTAAACCCGTTCAGCGTGTGGACAAACTCCTCGTGCAGCAGATCGGCATACTTGTTCACGCGCAGACGGAACTTTTCCTGGCCAAGATCGTAGCGCTGATTGTGTTTGGCAATTTTGTGCTTGTTCTGTACGTAGATCTTCATGCGGATACGTTCCTCCGTCTCGCTTTCGTACTTCTTACGATGTTGCAACTATAAACGCGCAATTGAAACATAAACATAATGAAATCCCTCCTTGTGGGTTGTGCCGGTTAAACATTAAAACGCTTCGTTGGAATACAGACGTCTGACTCAGCATAAGCAATAAGGAAGCTGGGACAACGAAGTGCGTACTAATGGGGCTGCTTTTATTAAACAATTCAATTGAATAAGCCGATGATTCAACGGAAATCATGAACAAGATAGAGGAACAATCGTTCCTCTTGATGAATGTATATTTGTTTATCCAACAAAATGCATCCACTTCAGATCAGCTTAACACAAAGAACATGAAAATCAATGATCTGGGTGACATTTTCACACATGTTCATCTGACGACGAACAAGAAATATGTTTGTTTATATGACTAAGAAACAAATGAAATTCGAACTATTCAACAATGTTCTATGGTTTGGTGAGAGGTTTGCATATTTATTTTGCATTTATAAAACCTTTAATATACAAACGTCCAAACACATTGTCCCATTTCTATCGTTCTGCGCAACATAACAAGCGATTGAGCACGTGTTTTGATACCCTTTTTTTTCGTTCGGCCACATACACCTAGACACAGTTGGACCAGTTGTACACGTGCGGTCACAAAATGGCTGGAACACTAATCTAGTTCAATGTGAAACCATCGCATCGTACGATTGCCTCACTTGTTTGTGTGTCTTTATTCGTGTCGGAAACAAACCGTAAGCTTCCAATCGTGTCAAACATTCTTGTCCGAGGAAGAATGTGACTCATTTGTCCCACCTTCGAGCAAATGCCCATGGATTAGGTGTAGAAAACAACGTTACAGTTGCACGCAAAACAAGTATAGTTTGACGAGCGACGTTTCAATTTAAGACGCATTTCATCAATCACAATATGCAATCAAAAGTGCGTCATATGCGAAACGTGTAAGAAAGTCACCAGACACACATGTGTGTTTATTGGCAAGAGGTTATCAAAAGATCGCTTGTGAATGGAACACAAATACTTTTTTTTTCTTTTTGTTAAGCGAAACTTTGTTGTTAAAAGGAAGGGAAAATGATAATTTAATGTTATACTCAAGTTTTCAAACAACTACAACTGACCGATTCTTGTTGACGCCCCGATGTTGCATCATTCTAAGTAAGTTCGAAAGGGTACACAACAGTAAGGGGTTGTTGTGTTATACACAACATACACCACCTTTCCCTGTCTTATCGCCAATGGTGACCCGCGTACAGTAACAGTGTTTAGCCGGACAACAAAGAGATTATGGTCACGAGCTGCTGCTGGCTTCTGCTGCAAGGGTACGCAATGACAAAACTGGTTGCAAAAAGGACCGAGCCAAAACACCAGCATACACAAATACACACATGAATGGATGGTAATGTGAGGGTATCATCAGGCATACCGCTCTCTTGCCCGGCTTGATGTGTAGTGTACAATCATCTTGACGTGAGGTTCCGTCCGTTTCAGGGTCGACAGATTGATATTCAATGCCAGCAGCATAAGCGATTATGCTATAGAGGGTCAATCATCCGGGACCAGTGTGAAAAAGATTGCCAAAGAGAATACAATATGGAAAAAACCCGCATTCATCTTAATTGGGAAAGCATCTGTAAATCGGGGAGTTTCATTCTAGCTGATGTGGTGTTGAAGGGAATTTACATTTTGAATTAATCACTAGTATTGCTTTCAATGATTGGAGGGAAATATTAATGATTTGATTAGAAATTACACATAAAAATAATCTTCTGTTTAGTTGATTTTGTAAGCAATATAATAAGCGTAATACAGTACATAAGCAATTAACATCCATCGAACCTTATTTTCGTTCCGCGCTATCTTTCGTGTAATGAAGCAAAATAGCCGGCTGATAGTAAAACAGTGATCGACCCCTTTTGTACATTTTTACTACACTTTTTTTTGTAATTTTTGTTAAAAGCTGATGATCATTTTTCCTATACCTGTGCTAAACGATCACGTTCATCGAAATACACAACCATAAAACCTGTTCGAGACAACAAAGCAGAACGACGAAAATCGCAGTCACCACCTGCACAGGTATGTAAGAAAAACCATCAAAACATTGAAGTGGTTGTTTGTGTCTGTCTGGTATGTTGCTTGCAGGTATGTGTTTTTTGGGTGGGATTGTTGACGAAGATTCACATAAAAACAACAGCAAGATGCCAGCTGAGCGATGCTAACAGAAAATCGCACACAAACACACACAAACGCCCGCAGTTGCTATGGCATTGAAATGCGTATTTGATTCTCTGTTTGCGTACCATCGTTCGCGGATTCGTTTGATCACGGGCATGTTTTCGTATGTTTGGGCAATCTATACAAATCGTAGCAGCCCCTTTTTTCGTTCGCTCTCTACCGATGTGTCGTGCGTTCTTTGTGTTTGCGATAAGCATAAAAACCAGACCCCGAAATTTGATCAACAAGAAAAAAGAAAAGAAATCTCGTTTCGGGTACGTCCCCGCACGACGTTTATACGGCTAGCAAACGGGCCATTTTGTAAACTCGCACACTACGCTTTGTTGCGGTCTTCTTTCCCTTTGCTAATGACCCAGAAAAACAGTTCCGTAGTGTACCACAGCTGGTCATCTGGTGATAATGAAATTGCGCGGCGTATTTTTCACCACTGCTAAAACATGCTCATCGCGTAACACTGACCGAACCCACTCGAGTCGACAGTTTTAGTTGCGTTAGAGTACAACAAAAACTCTTACACCTTCCTCTGTTTTTGTTCCCTTTCCGTATGTTCGATGGCGTCATTCGTTCCAGGGTAAAATTGTACGAACGCTTCCTAACATTGCTATCGATGATTTCCGGATCACGCCATGACGCCCCTGCTTCGTGAGATGATCAAACGAGCGTGACGAGAGTTTGCGTTACTTTTGTTTCACCGGGAAATTTAATATGCTTCATGCTGTTTTGTCGACTGTTTCCAACCTCGCAGTAGGCTACTGGTCAGAGCCAAACGTTTTCCATGCTGCGCATCAGCCAACGCACTTACCTTGAAAGCAGTCCATTCTTCCTTCACGAGATCAAAGATGGAGATCGCATTAGCGGCCGCAACAAAGCCGAGGATGAGTATTAGAAACTTCATGGCTGAGCTTGTTTTCTGACTCCCAGTCGTAGGAGAAAACTGTTGACAAAGCAAGGGATAAACGCAATTAAATAATGAAAACTCCGTATCGCACACCGTTTCACGCTTATCTCTCAAAACTCCGTCGAAATCAAGCTGTTCTCCTACTCACCTATTGCAAATGGCAGCACAACACAAAATGACGTCGCAAATCACAAGATGAATCACAGCCTTTTTCACTTCAGGAAGCAATTATATGTTTTCGTTCGTTTAGTCGCTTGGTAAAAGTAATATAGCACTTTACAGCTTTTTATATGAAAAAGCAATTAACAGACTAACAATACAACACACAAACTACGCACAACTTTCCGCAATGGGTAACGAAAGTAGATTGAACGGTTCTGCTCGACCAATCCTCCTATTTAAGTGCTAGCCGTTTCTTTTGTTTACGATTTGTATG
>STHB01021591.1:0-11797 GCA_018908115.1 Anopheles rivulorum
CTACTTGCGTCGAGCAGCACTTTTGCCTTACGGATGGGTACGGAACTGGTCACTCTCTTCCATCGGTAATGGAGAATGTGGAGAACGGTTGAGAAAATTGGATTGGGCGAAAAGAAAGAAAAAAAAAGCGCCTTCACGGTAGGGTTATTTGGTTTCGGGGGCGTTCAAATGCAATTACGAAGTAATGTGTCAGCCATTTAACCGTTTCGTCTGCAATCGCACGTTCCCGTTCGTTCACTCGATGTTTTGTGTGCTTGTTGGACACTTTGTAACGATGTAAAGCGAAACCAAAAGCCCCGAAATGAGAACCAAGACAAAAACACCAATTGCACCCCCAATTGTCTTGAATGTACGTGTGAAGGGTTGTGGGGGCAAAACAAACGATGGTCGTAAATATTTTTCGTTCGATCAATTTCCTGAGTCCTTTATTAAGCGATAAAGAGCGTTAGTATTTTTATGCGTCGAGAGTTGGCCAAATGGTACCATGTGTTGTTGGTGGTGTTGAGTTTTGGTGTTCTTATATTTTGTATTAATATTTTCAGAGCTCGAAGTTAGTTACCTAGTCTCATTTCTATGTTTTAATACATCTCATTTGAGTTTTCTATGTTAAATGCATTTTTCAAATTACAATTTCTTCAACTTCCTTCAATCGATTTTCATTCGATGTAGTAAATGAACAGAATTAAAAGCAAAAATTCATGTCAGCAAAAGCTGTCGGGTGTATAATGTGGCACCTTGCGTACTGTAAAACCCCACCAGATACTTAATTTCGTTCGTTTTCCAATTAACAATTTTCACTGATCTGGCTAGATTTCGCACAGCACGCCCCATTCGCTCGGAGCTAATTATTACAATTGGATCAGTTTTCTTGCCGTGCGGAAAGTTGTGTTGTGTCAGCAGGTTACGGGCTACACCATTACCTGCCCGGCTGGCTGTTGCGATGAGGTCAATGTCGATTTGGTGAGTCGCTACCAACGATGCGATCAACCGACGGACGAGCATCAGCCGCATGCATGAGTCAATAGCGGAACGCAACGTGTGTTAGTGTTTTTCATGCCGTTCCGATTGAATGGCAGCATGCATGCCATGCCGTTTTGTTGTTATTGTACCGTTCGATTCGTCACTCGCAAACCACCTCACAGCGTAGCATTAGGAGGTCAGGGTGTTTTTCCGACTTTTCCAACGCGACTTTGCTTTGTTTTTAAGGTCGGTTGGCTTGCGAGGCATGGAAGTGGGTGGAGGTACTATTTTCCGGTTCGGTGGTACAATAAATATTTCTTTACGAATCTCCACCCTTCCCTCCCCACCATCTCCTTACCTTCCTTGGAATGGGTGGCGTCATGAAATAACCACCGGCAAACGATGCCATCAATGTTGTGCTTCTTCCCCGATCTCACCCAAACCAAACGCCCCCCCAAACGAAACCTGATGCCCCCGACTGTGTGTGTGTGTGTGTGCCACGGAGCCACGAAGAGAGAAGTTATGTAAAAATAACCGAGATGTAATGTGACATTTTTCTTTCCCGCATCGCCGCGATGGTCAGAAACCCGGTAAGAAATGTGTTTTTTTTTTTGTGGTCCTATCTCGCTGCTGTGCTTTTCCAACACAGCTCGCGTAAGGTGTCGTTTTCATGTGGATGCCGATTATGCTCGGCTGCCCGGCCGGGTTGCCGTCCCTTTATGGGCAGAAAGGTTTCGGGGACGTACCGTGCCTGCCTGTTTATTCGGCCTCCGTTAACGCTCGCCACCGATACGATCATCGTTTGTCGTCGTCGTTGCTACTGCCTGCTTATTGGTTGGTGATGGTGGTTTTGTGGCCGCTTTTTTATGGCTTTAGAAACCCGACCCGGGTGTGTGTACCACCGGGCACTGTGGCTTTCCATGGGTCAGCAGAGAAAAAACGAGCTTTTTGGAACCGTTACCATCATATGCGCATAAAGCGCACTGTTGCAAGCGATGGAGCCCGCCAAGGGCTCCACCACCAACCACAGTGGGGTGTGCGACTGGAAGAGGGAAACCTTTACACCATGGGCCTTTTCTTTACACGCCTGGAATGTGTGTGTTTTTTTTTTGTTTTCTTCTCTCATCTGTCTCCTCTCCATCGCGAGCTAAATCGTTAGAATCGCTCAAGATTGACGAATAGAAAGCAAACCGTAAGAGGATGGAACCGAAAGGAGAGACTACAGGAATACAAAAAAAGCGGGACACGTTTGGGTTGAGCACAGTTTGCCTCAATTTTTCTCGTCCTCTGTTGACCATTTTCATTTGCTTCTCATTTATCACACAAACCCTTTTTCCCCCCATTAGCGCTGCGCCTAGCGTTCGCGATCACAGGAGGAGGGGTTTGTTTTGGCTACCGGTCTAACCAGCATACGCCTCAATCAGATGTGGCGTGGTAGTTTTTCGTCCCCATCCAGACGTACGTTGTGGAATGTTTGAAAGATGGAGTGGGCTGCTGGACGTGTTTGGTGAAGGCCGTACCTCAACTTAACGGATCGTCATACGGTTTATTTTTAAACGTCACTCAACAATTTTCTAGATTTAAAGTGTTTCAATGATAATTGTGGTTTTTTTTTACATAAAAGATGATACATTTATCACAAGCATCATGAATCGGATGGGTTCGTCGCTTGAAAATGCAAGATCGTTGAAGTCTTTTGATTTAACCGTAAGAAACGAACGTTCGGAAACAAATATTAGCTGTGGTGGTAGATGAATTTCAACGCAACATTACGTTAGAAAGCAGTTTCGCATTGGCAACTTCTCGTGCGATCATTACTTCCGCCATCGTAAGATCTGAAACCTTATGTCACTGCGCGACAAGACGTCGAAGCCTGCATCTCGGTTCAACCAGAAAGTGGGACACATACTCACAAACATACACACGTGAACATCCACGAAGATGCCATTTTTAACGTTGTTTATTATTCCGAACCTATTGTTCTGCCTTATCGGAATGTGACGATCGGATCCCAAAGTTCCCTCTCGGTTCGCCCACCTCAATCATAACCTCATTCGCTGGCGGACCGCCCGCCCGGAGGGGACGCGTTGCATTCTACTTCTGGCTAGATGAGGCGACACAGAGTGCGCCGGCCTCCACGCCGGAGGCATCGACGTCGGAGTCGGTCACCAGAGCAAAAAGATTCATCATCATTTCCCGCCCGAGCCCGATGACGAACGGTAACGGCCAACGACAGCGATGATGTCCCGGAAGATGGAAACGCATAGTGTTGCACGTTTGGCTTCACTCCCGCTGTTTATCTATGTATGTGTGTGTGAGTGTGTGTTTAGAAACGATCACAATGCTGAAGGAATGATGCATGATCACCTATTGGCGGTGTGCGCCGGTCGAATCTGCCGACACACATCAGATGATCGTGGTGATCCGTAGAGCTCGAGATGAAGGTTAGGAGGCATCTTATTGTTTGCGAGATAGAGCAAACCAACCAGTCACACACACACACACACACACACACACACACACATCTGCATTGCATGCATCTTCTCATTGTCAGGGCCGCATCGCAAAGGGCATCATGGTGGGTGTTCACCATTATCCGCTAGGACACACTAACCTATTGCACCTATTCCGCCAACCGACCACCATACCCGCGAAGCAAGGAATGCGAATTGGGTGAAAATGATTCATGGGTCAGCAGGGTAACAACGACGATCACCAACGGACCGATCGTACGCTATCGAGCAACATCCGGCAAGGTATTAGAGGAACACACAAACGAAAGCCGTTTCCTTTTCCGACCCGAATCCCGGCCTGGCAGGGATTTATGGGATCGGGCGCACAAAAATGACCCACCGTGCCCACTCATCTGGTCCACCCTCCGGGAGAGAGAGAGAGATATTAAACCACAAGCCCTAAAGAAGAACCCGTACCGTTCGGAATGGAACAATAAACACACACACACACCAACAAGAATGTGTGGTCACGGATGTGCACGAGTCCGGGGGGTTGGGAAAGAATAGCGCAGTTCGATGGCAAAACGGCGCTTGATTGTTTCCTGTGCAACAACGAGCATTCCACGCGATTCATAATTACTTGGGAGAAATATTGGCCCCGTGTTTGCATCGATGCGGTGATGCGGTGTAGCTTATTGTGCCCGTTTTTTTTTTGTCTTTCCTCGCCAGTCGTTCTCAAATCGGTTGCCCAACCACTATCGCCCAACCACTATTGACCCGCGTGAGGTGCGCGAGACCTTTGGCTGGTATTGTTCTGGATGGAAAATTGATTTCCATTGCATTTCCCTGGTGGTGTAAAACCTCCTGGCGATGGTAAAACCGAAGCGAAAGGATACGGGAAAGTGCGGGAATGTGGGTTGTGCTAGTTTGTGGGGAGATGGGAATTTTAATACTTTATTGCACCCAACCGTCCCCACACGGAGAGCGGCAGTCAATGCATTGGCAATGCAGGTCAATAGAGATTGTTCCTGTGCCACAGTAAATGGGCAAGAAGTGAACCTACACCATAGGAAGTAACTATTGCCATTGCATATGAAGCATTGAACAATGAAAACTACTTGCAACTTTATTAACTTATGGAAGATATGGAAAACCAAATAATGTAAGCAATTTTCCTGGACGGATTACACTAAAGATTATGTCTCCTCTGGTTTCGTAGATGAACCTTAAAACTCGTTTTGTAGCAATCAACCACAGTTGAAGTTCACTTCAAATGTCAAATGAAAATGGCTAGGCCCAGGTCTTCTTGGCCCGTTTCGGAATGAGATGCCAGAGATCCACTCGATGGCCATTTAGAAATGGCCACGAGTTCCATCCTTTCTCTTACCGATACAATGTATTGCTTGTAATGGCATTTCCGATCTCACGTTTTGATCATTTGGATACAATTCTGGTGGACAAGTATTCGGATTTTATAGATCATGTTCTCGTCTTGTAAATAGTTCATACGTTTTAAGCGATATTAGTATAATATTTTCATTAAAATGGCTCCCAATCCTCCTTGTTACAAATCTGACCAACAACATCGGTAGTACAAGTTATGTGTTTTCAATCTTAATTTTAAAGAAACATAACTCAAAAGCACTGTTTATTTCTCTTAATTTGCTAGTTTACAGAACAAACTCATTACGCTTACCAACGAGGCACTCTTAAGCGCACAAGCGCAAAAGCTTTTTTGCCACTATTTACTTCCACTGCACAGGCTAATACGGCGTTTGCTTTCACATCTTGCAGCTAAGAGAAGCTTTTATTCCTCTAGACACGAAATCGATCCATTCAGCACACTTCGCACGCGGCGTATCACAACACCCGCGTGGCCGACGGTGCTTGCAAATTAACTTGTTGCTCACAGCATAACCTCAAACGGTGCTCAAAGTGCTTCAGTACTTCATACTGCGATACTGCCATCGTGAAGTTGTATAGAGCGGCGGCGAAAAAAAGCTCACCACATTCGCAAAATTGCTCAAAGACCGTACGGGAAAAGGGATTGGCCTGGTCTGAGCGATTGGTGTGTGAGATCGTGGACGACTATCGTGGACGAAACGTCCCATGTCGCCCTGCCGGCCACCCTCAACCCAAATGGGGTGAGCAAATATATTCGCACGCGAGTTTCGGGTCTAATGGTTACGTGATGGTGCACAAACGCACTCCCGTGCTCACGAGATCTTCGGCCACGGCGATATTTTCATCGATATGGCGAGCAAACGATACCTTCACCGAAGGGGTAGCGCGATAGAAAATTACATAAGGTGGGCTGGCATTGGGCGCAATAAAAAAAAACTAACAGAATCAGCAAAGAAAAACAAGTTACTTCTCCACTCCAGCAAGAGAGAAACCACGGGAGCCTTTTAGGACACAATCCAAACGATCCCGCAGCGTACGCAGTCGTTTTTTGGGGTGGCAGTTTTTCTTCGCACGCCCGCAGCAAAGATGAAAAAGTTCTTCTGCCCTTGTCTGTTGGAGGCTGTCTGTGCGGACGTCACCTCGCTCGTATGTACTTGTGTGGTTTTGTGTCGCAGGCTCTTTTCAAACGTTTTTATGCTGCTGGCGGTGGTGCCCAGCTTTTCACATGATATGCGGGCGGCTGTAGTTACAGCCTGGCAGCCTATTAATTGGATTTTATCTAATTGAAAATGAGCAAAAGTTGGGATAAGATGGGTTCCAGGCGGGGCTACTTGTGTGTCCCGTACTTTAGCCATATCTATCAAACTACACAAGGTGCCAATGGAGAGGTGAAACACACATGAACGCAAAACGCGGAAGTGGCAGACAAATTGGGCTAGCAATCGAGATGATGCAATTACGACGCTGGTGGTGAATTTGCTCAAAATTAACACACACAAGAGCTGGAAGGACTGCAAAATAAATACACTCATGCCCGTTCGGGTGAAATCAATTAGTTAATTATGCCCGCGCTCAGTACACGGCGTGTAATTAAGTAATGTGATTATTAGCTCTTTGAAGTAGCAACAACAACGAATAAAAGAGGTTAAGGAAGCACACCAAAACATAAAACTCCTCGGCTCGGTAACGAGACTGGTGAATTACTTTTAATTTCTACGCTACGTGTGCTGATGAGCTGATCTCGCTAAATTTCGGATTGGTTTGTGCGATTTGAAGGTGAATCGATAGGATAGCCAGTGACTTATTTCTCATTTGTGCTGGAAATGGTGCCAAGACATTTTTTGCCATGTTTGTTAACAATTATTTTTTGAGTGATGGAAAGGCGAATTCTAAGCAGGAAGTACACAATTAAATAGGAATATCCTTAATTTAATAATTAAACAAAACAATGATATTCTCGGATCACAATGAATCTTTCATTTCTACTGAAACGACAATGAAAACTCCTTCTGGAAGCCAAATGTGAGATATGTTGAACAAACATTGAAGGATATTTCCCGCAGCTCTTTTAATGTCAAATTGTAATAAACTTTTATTGTACCACACATAAAAGCATGATTTGCTTCGTATCCTACAATCGTCCAGCGAAGCTTAACCGTCAAATCGCCGAACGTGCACGCCCTCGCACGATTGATGCCACATTAGCCAGACGACGTCATGTTTTCGTGTTAGATTAAAAGGAAACGGAACATGTTTCGCCGGGCAATGGAGTCAACAAAACTCACACACACACAATCATTCTCCCACAATGACCTACCCTCAAAACACTCCACGCACACACGCACACGCACCCAAATGTACAGTTAGGGCTCGGTAGAAGCAACAACAGAAACAAAAACACGATAATGGTAGTAAGCTAAGAGACTAAAAAAAAACACCCGAACCAAAGTGAAAAGCAAAACAAACATCCAAAACAAAGGTTTCACGCCAGCAAATGTCGACCGAAAGGCAGACACACACACAAACATATAAATGCGTCTCCAAAAATAAAACAAAAAAACAAAAACGGTAGAAAGAACATTAGATGAGGAAAAATCGCTTTGACCTCGTGGAACGAGCAAGGAAATAGAAGAAGGAAAAAAATCGTCGTATGGTAGATTTAAAAATGAAGCACCAAAAGCAGACAACAGAAGTTAAAGTTGAACAAAAAACAAAGAAAGACACACACAGACATACAAAAAAACAAAAGTAAAAAACAAAACAAAAAAATGCGCACCAAACTAGGTAATTGGTGTAGCGTCTTCTGGAACAAGCACGCACCGGGACACCTAGATTAATGTTGCCGCCCGATACCTTCCCCTCTCAACCCCTCACAGTACCACCCATCCGCACCTGGTAACTGGACATCGTGTCACGGGTGGCGCGTCCGAGAAGCTAACTGTTCTTGAGGGGGTGTCTTGCGCACGCCATTACACTCGGCCCATCAATTTGTGACCGACCGACCCGGACGGCCATCGGGACAGTGCCGAAGCGTTTTTTTTCCTGCTATTGCTGATACTCCCGGGTACCGGGCGTTTCATGGCGTCCCTTTTCGGATGATGGTTCGCCCGGTCCAATTTCACCACCTTCGAACAAAAGCTTCAACTGGGGGGTGTATGTGTGTGTGTGTGTGTGCGTGTTTTTTGTTGTTGTTTTTTGCTATTATTTTGTTGTCTGCTACGTGCTAACACGTCACTTGCTTTTTGTCTGCTTCCGCTCGTTTGTTCCATTGCGGTGATAGTAATTTATACCCGTCTAAGGAACGGACGGTCACACATAAAGATATTGATGCTTTTGGTTGTATTATGCTTTTTCCTCGGTTTTGCTGTCGTTGTTTATGCTCGCAGATTTCTTATTCGCAGTTATCGATCCTCCGATCTTGGTGTAGCTGTAACGGGGATTTTTTTTGCAATCTTAAGCCATCTTCAGCTGCCGTTCACCGTTTGGATCCACCATACAATGTCATCACATTGGGCAGGATCTCTCAGCAAAGCATCGATATCGGAAGGTGTCGGACTGCCTTGTGAATAGAAAAAAAGAGGCAAGAGAAGAAAACAAACCGTGGATCGATTCAATTACGTCTAATGAGTTCGTACTCCACATGGCCAGTGAAGGTACACCATACACCAGAGCACCAGAAACCGGAGGTCATAAATCTTTCGCCCGATAATCTCCGAAAGATTCCGACACTTTGTGCGAGGTACGTGCTTCGATCCGGTTGCTTCTTCCACCGATAACGTCAACAGGTACTCCGGGCCGGGCACACCGAGGACGCCTACCGAAAGCCCTTCGGTACGGAGCAACCGGCGAGTAGGTTTCCGCCTCGGCCATCATCAATCAAAACATTATTAATTATGACAAAATAATTATCTCCACCTTCTCATCGGCTCGTTCAGGATACTGCTGGGGTCATGAAGCAACCGTCGTCCGCTGCTGAGTCACTGCGGATCACTTGACCGACGGTTAGAACCCACGGCCTGCTGTTACAGGAAGCTTAGAGTCGTCTACCGGGCGCAGGTCAGTGACCCAAGCCATCGATCGGAATCTCATTCTAGATCAAGTTCTTCGCCATCATAAATAGGCGGCCCGCCGTACAATGTTTGCACCGACACTTGATCTGTTTGCGGTGAGCTTATGTTACCCATTCCCCAACACACAGCCGAACAGTACAGGGCTTCTTTCCTTTGGCTGACTTGCTGACAGTGAAGTAAAAGATGCGCTTTTGTTGGGGAGGATCATAGATCGATCGTGTTGGAGGTTCACCGTTACCTGCCCCATTCTATGGCTCGATTACAGTTCGGGGAGGTCGAATTAATTTCCACTTGAGTTGCCAAGCTGAGCATCGAATTAAGCTTCATCAGAATGAACAAGAAAAAACGTCCAAATATTCGCTGCCGCTTCTGAGTTCATTCTACAACAATACCTCCAGAATTGGAGGCAACGTGAGTGTATTGTAATTCAAAGCCAACAGGAAAAGAAGTCTCAATAGAAGCAAAGCAGCATACTCGTTAAATAAATGAAACGAGCGTATGCAGAGTGTTTTTGAAATACGTTCTCCTTGCGAGTTTATCCTTCGAAAACGACTTTCAGACATGATAAAGGAAAGAAGGTAACGCATTCGTTGCGTTGAATCTTCTTTTATGCTTGCCAAATTATGCAGTACGCTTGTGTGTATGTGTGTGATTGGGGCTTTTTTCATTGTTTTGCAACCCACTCGCTTGCCAAGAACAATAGTTTGTGTTCAGCAAACTTATGCCTTAACCACACATCGGCTACGCCTTCGTCTTTCGCTCACGTCTCAGGAAGTTCGCACTGCTCACTGCTCAAAAGTTTTTTAATGAGACACACATTCTTTCCCGTCAAACATAAACTTCAAGAACGCTGCGTTGGTATACAAAGGAAAGAAAGGGAAATTATAATGAATATCAACAGCAAACCAAGACGGTTTGTCTTCTGCAACTATCTCTTGCATTTTAAAAAAATAAATCCTTAAAAACAAACATCACGCATCGATGAATGTGAAACGACAAGCAAAGCTGGCAACAAGAGCAGCATGCTTTCACCGTTTAAACATGGCAAAAGTTTTGTCTCTGCTTTGATAATTGATAATGTTTTGATATCGTGTTTTCGTGTTCATGTGTTTTTTTTGTGTTGTTGCTGTTGCAAAATAAGCATCTTCGCGAATTGTTTGCAGTTTGTGTCTTTTCTGTTCTGTTTTTCGTTGGCTCTTGTGCTGTCTTAACAGAGCGGGTTAAAACAACACACATTCGACGTTATGTTATGTTGTGGGGTGAAATAAAACAAAACAAACCTGCTGCCCGAAGGTTCTGTAGATATTCGCCCAGCTGCACACCGTTTCGGATTTGTGCTGGAGGTTCGATTTTAAATCTGGAAAATAAAGGAGAATTGAAAAGTTCGTTAGTAAAACAAAAAACAAGCTAGCGAAACGCAGATAACGAGGGGGAAAAAGTATATTCATTTCCTGCAGCACCGGCACAGGAAGTTGACATTTATTTCGATTTCTTGCTTTCCTTCCATCGGGCGAAAGAGTTTTTAATTGTTGCAAAAAATAATAATAAAACAATGTGAGAGGAAACTTATGTCTTCGTCGGTCGGAATAGTGTATACAAATGCTACCGGAAATGCATCGATTTTCGGTGTCCGGTACTGTGTGAGTGTCAAAATTTATTTGCCAACAACAGGAAGTGACATTTACGCTTCCACACCAAACGACCGTTACACGATTGCTGTCAAACACATCCGCTGGGAGTATCAATGGCTGTGTGTCCGGTGTCATTTGTCAGATTTTGGGAAGATAAAGTAAAATGTGATGAAAAAGTAGTGCAAAGTGATTATTCCGGGAAATAAATAACCAGACGGTACAGTATTTTTATTTTAAATCTTATAAATTCTGATTTTAATATTCACTGGTTTTAATAATATGTTGAATCTTTTTAATAGCTGGACTACTTAAACTTCTATACTTTAAACACATACGCTCCAATGTACCACAACACTTTGAAGCATTTCAAACTTTTTTTTTTCCATCACATACATCCAGTCATACGTATAGTCCATGAATGCCTGGATGCCAATATGTATGTTTCGGAAGATTGCAAAACTCCACTCAAAAATGTTGTACTACTTGAGATTTTGATTGTTTTCCGCACCGAGAACGTTCATGCACATTGCAATAATCTCCTGCCAACAGTTGTGCATTGCAGTGTAGTGCATGGCGTTGCTTAGTAGCTTTTATCTGTCCGTTTCTATATCAAAGTCTTCATTGTTATTAGAGCTTTCAAGATTGGATATTAGTTTTTTAAAGTTTACTCCACACAGAGAGCACATTCATTCGTTTGTTTCACTTTCAAGATATTACAAGTTGCATTGAGTAATCCAATGTTTTGATGTTCTACGGCTAGTGCACTTAAGTTCCAATAAAACACACAAACTATATGCAATTACCGTACCCTGAAAATTCTTGCATAAACCAATCAGGCCACGAATCTAATCAAAATCTCGCCCATAATAGAACCATCCACTTACTCCCAATTCGCATCCCCTTTATGTCCCCGCTTGTGTCTAAATATTTTGATTCAATTTCAGCGTCTTAGGCATCTCGGTGCATCTCATTAAGCACTTACCCGGTTGTGACATCCTTAACGATTGCTGCTCGAACCAACAAAAACACTACGGCCAACCGTGCTAATGCAAGGACGTACCCCACCATCGCCCCCATCAGTCAGGCCTCCCTCAAACCATTATTGCACACGGTGACCCAATTTTGGAGAACCAGCTCTTCCAACACTTCCCAAAACGCGACACATCTGGCGGCACGCTACGGCCGCCTTTATTGACCGCATTGGAGTTCCCATTACGAGGGCCCTTCGGTGGTGTCACTCTTGAGCTGACACGTGAAGCGCACCCAAATAATAAGAAGA
>STHB01021600.1:0-11797 GCA_018908115.1 Anopheles rivulorum
ATGATATGATAAGTTCAGACATGTCGATTCTTTATTTATGAAAAGTAGTTTTTAATGATAATACAAAGTTGTCACGAATGGTCACTTAAAATGAAGACAAATTTCCATCAAATGGCATTTTACCACACAATAACCAAACAAAAAGGATGACAGAGCGACAGGTCACTTTATTCAATTGAAATGTTGCTGTTTGAAGTACGCTACATTAAACGCACATTAGGCGTGCGGACGCCTTTACTCTTCAGCTGCCATTCGTTCCATTGGTACTACAATTTGTCACCGCGTTTTGCTGTAAGGGCAAAGCCTTCGCTTGCACCTTTCACCTAACCCGACGGCTGGAACCGGCATTGAGCGCTTTTGTGCGTTTAACTTTCATGCTGTAATGCAATTGTGTCCCATTCGGTTCAAACCCTCCGCCAGCGCACCGGGACGCAAGTGACAAAACCGGAAATGAATATATTATGCCCCGGTGCGAAAGCAAAACACAACATCACCCTGCACCCGGGGGTTGGTGTCAACCTGCATAGATCCGAACCATAAGGTCGTATCGGCAACCCGCCCGTGGGGAGGCCTTTGTGCCGTGGTACGTGCGTAGGTGCAATAAAATTGGGAACCGATTCTATACCATCACCGGCACGAATATCTAACACGTACCAACCTCATACCGGTGTGACCATAGCAAGGCACCTGGTTTCCGTTCGGAAGGAACCCAAAAAAACTAAGAATAAACGGACCTTCTGCCATTGGGTGCGTGCGTGCACCGTTCGACAGCAATTATCATATTTTCACAACAACATCCAATGGGTTTTTCGATTCAACAAACGAAAAACATAACACAGGAAGGACGTATGTTATCACCAAGAACAAAAAAAAAAACGACCCATAACTAGCCCGGTTCGATGTGTTTTCGGTTTTCGTGGAAACATCCTCCGGAAGGATATGGCATCCTGATGTCTTTGATGTCTGCATACCCGTGTCTCACCGAAGGCTGCAATGGGCGCCTTATGTTTCGGGACACCTTTTTTTTTGCCCCCGGTTTGATACCAAGCAAACGGCAGAAGGAACAGAAAAACTGAAACAACATGCCTTCCATCCTCCGACAGCTGAGCGTATTGGTTCACGGGCAAACACGCGGGCGTATCAGCTGACACGCGTTCCCTGTGGCGCTGTCCATGGCGGTATCGACAGCTATTTAAAAATTAAAATCATCTCGACAGATGAGCAGGAAATGGACTGTACAGGATGCATCATCCCTTATGGATGATTGAAATTAATGATTATGAATGTGAGTGTAGCCGAAACGGAATGGCAGTGGTAGAAAATGTGTTTCCAAGGTATTTAAGTGATGTAAAAGTTCTACAAAATATGTAAATGCTTGAATATAATAAAACAAAACATCAAGAGTAAGAGAAGTTAGTAGGATTGTGCTCCGAGAACCGAGAGTTTTAACTGAAGGTAGTGAAAAAGTGAAAAACACAGTAGAATATAAGAGCAATAAAATCTTTAGCATGGAACTTGGCCTATTTCAGCTTGATGGTTGTTTGTCTGAATGTTTATGTCAAAAATGATTAACTAAGATAGGCTGTTTTAACCTACCAAAAAAATATGTGAAATTACACATTATATAAGGAAATACTTGAAGAGAATCTTTTATTTATGTATCCAATTTTTCCAGTAACTTAGAGATTTTTGCTCTACTTTTCATTAAATCAATTGTTGATGATGTTTAATAAATCGGTTTTATTTGATGCATAATTAAAACTTATTTCTTTTCTCTGAAGTAATTACTAATATTATATGCTTCAACCATTATTATCCGAGAATTCTATTATCCTTGTAAATTTCTTTAAATTAAATAAATAAAATTGAATAAAATTTAAAATGTTTGAGCGATTAAAAGGAGTGAAAGGCGAATGCTTCATCAAGCTAACCGGAATAGAAAAAAACCCCACCGTCATCAACATCATCCACACAACACATCGTTGTCGTCAGCATGTTGTGGTATCCTGTCGTGTTATAGAACCGCACCTTATCATCCCTACACTACCCAACCAACCAAAAACACATCACATTTGCAAGAGGAGCGTTTTTATTTGCGGTGGTTCGATTCGATTTCTTTCACAGCCAAAAAAAAAGGATGTGTGATGCCCGAAAAATGGACGAGACTGGCCGTGACATGTTAGAAAAGAAGAAAGTGGAGTTGGGAAATGGACAAAAAAGGCAAACACATCGCTTCCCCCGAAAAAAAAAAAACAAATTGCTTCCCCGAGCTTGTTTTTGACTTTCCGTGATAAATGATACACCGATGACTTGGACTTCGGTAAAGATGGAAATGTGAAAATGGAGAGCATATCCTGCTATACATACACGCACACATGCAAAGCGACTTCATAATTTAGATAATCGGTCGAATTTGCTGCCCAACCGGCAATCCAGCCAACCGCGGACTTGAAGTTTGTTTTTTGATTTGATTTTCGAACGAGAAGCACACTTCAACAAAAAGTGTACTGTAATGCAATGCGTTAGGGAAGCTTATGAAGGACCCAAGCAAGTGTGATGGAACCGATGGTTTGTGGTATTTTTATTCGTAATAGAATGATTTTTATTTGTATGTGTTTGCATCCAATTCAACCACGGAATGGATGGATGGAATGAATCGCTTTGCTTGATTTTCTTCTGCATTTTTAAACAGTATCTCTCTGTCTTTTTCTCTTTCGTTTACTCCCACTCATAAATTTTCTAGTAACGAGCCCTTGAATGAGCCCTTTTTGTTGCAAAATAGTACAAAAAAAAAAATCCACCCGTTATCCTTTCCGGATTAGCGTCAAGACTGCTCGACGTAAAATGCAGCACGCACGCAGAAGAGTGAACAAAAACGAAAGAAAGATCTACTACCAGCTATTATCCACCTTTTTATACGCTTCACATTTTTAAACCACTCAATTCTTTACACAAAACCCACTCCAAGTAAGCCTTTGCTAAAGGATTATATGGTGATATCCTTTTGGTGTAGCAAAATGGCATGGACTCGGTGGAAAATGTACTCCGACTCATCCGCGAATGAAAAAAACACCGCGAATGATGGCAATGATAACGGATGGGATGAAAGAGAGAGAGAGAGAGAGAGAGAGAGAGAAAGAGAGAGACAGAGAAAAATTGCTACATGTAAATACTGCTCAGTAATGCAG
Organism: Anopheles rivulorum; assembly: GCA_018908115.1. Lineage (NCBI taxonomy): Eukaryota > Metazoa > Arthropoda > Insecta > Diptera > Culicidae > Anopheles > Anopheles rivulorum. The sequence goes on from STHB01021600.1 coordinate 3,189, forward strand.
CCCAGCTTAAGGGTGGGAAAAATTCCCTTAATCTTTGCACATGTTCACAAACACACATTCAGGCAAAAGGAAAAAACACACACACACAAAATGGCACAAACGTTCGTGTTTGCATTGTTACATTGAATGAATTAAACAGAAGATATAAAAAAAATCATCGTCCGCATGTCACGTTCCAGCAACAGCAACGGACCTGGCAGAATTCGATAAAATGTCACAGCTACAATTCGATGGGATTTTCCACGACATTGTTATCGATACAGGTAGGCTTTGTTTGTTTGGAAGAAAATAAAAACAAAAAGAACACACAGCTGTACGGTGAATATCGCTCACCTTCTGGCGGAATGGGTCCGTTACGTGCTCTTTGATGAAACTCGTAAATACGATGTGATTATATGAGTAATCTCAGTGAAATAAAATTTGTAGTTAAACGATTGCTTTGTAGTCTATTTTGGTTACTAAATGTGGTAGAAGTCTTTCCTTCTTAAGGTTAGGTTGAAATGTGTAACGTAAATTTTCCCAACAGAAAACAGTTCAACCGTCATCTGAAGACTTCGGTACCCATCATTGCAGTAGTTACGATTTATCACATCACCTTCCATACGAACGAACATTGGATCGCTTTGTCGCCGGGCTGCTAATGGAAATTTACCAGCACTGTAGCGTGCAACAACCACCCCACCATGGCAACACGGGTCCTCTGTCGAACCAGGGCAGGGGCACACAAAAAATATATGTTTTTATCTCCAAAACAACACCCAACATCAACAGTGCGGCCTGAAGCCGAAGACCGAGCGCGCGCCCGTGGTTCACCATTCGAAGGCGTAAACAACCGAATCGCACATTATTTCGAACGATTTCTGGACCATTTTGCCCTTTTCACCTCATGTGTCTCCCCCCCCCCTCCTGCTCCCAGCCAGCTGGCAGTGCACACAGGGAACTTACCGGGCAAACAAACAACTTCGAAAATCGGATTTTCGGTTCGAGCACGAAGGCAGAAGAAAACAACACACCGAACGATTGATTTGTTTGAAATAAAAATTGTGTGAAATCGAAATTGAAGAGATGGTGGACGAGGAAGGTAGGTACGACAGGGTTAAGTGGAAGGGAGTGAGGGTAGTGTTGAACGAACGGGGTAGTGTCGATAAGATGCCGTTTGCCACCCCGGTGCCCGTGTGTTGTTTACGTGTTCTGTTTGCTGTTGCTGCTGTTGATCGATCGTACCGTGGCCTTGCCGGTCCAGTTTTCCGAACCGTTCGAATCGTTAAGATGGGATTTCAAGGGTTGTCAACATGACCACCAACAACAACAACAACAGCAACTGCCCGTACCGATACTTTACCCACCCCCGACACCGACCATCCACTGCAGCGGTGATGGGAAGAAGTGTTGAAAATCACACCTCGGTTTGGGGCAATCTTTGGAGCGAATTCTTTTTATCGGAATGCCCTGCGGTTGTTGTTTTTCCGTGCAGTTTTTCCCCCGCTTTTCCTACCATGGAAAACGCAATCAAATTGGGGAGGGTAGCGTCCACGGAAGGGTTTATTTTCTCGTGTTTTGCCGGTTCCAAGGTAACTTCTTACTGGGAAGGAGTTCTCAGGACTATTTTCTTGAAGAGCAGAGTTTTTTTCGGTTCTGGTTTCATCTCTTTTGTTTTTTAGTAGGATATTTAGAGGGAGTTGTGGAGGAATGAAATGGGGGGATGGAGATAAAGAGGGAAATATCCGTACATTTGTATTGGGGAAAATTTTATTAGATATTTTATAACTTTGGAAATCAATATAAGTAAAAAAAATATTCACCAACCATTAAGTATCCACTACACGAGGGTAGAGTAGCCTGACATTTAAGGTCTTCGAATACAGTTCTCTCAAGTTATCTAAAAAACGCACAATTCCTTGGATAGAACAAATAATCATTGTAAAGCAAATAAGAAACAATCGATTGAAATAAAATGAAATACTTTTTAAAACATTTAAATTCGTCTGTTACATCGTTCACTCATTGGTAACCAGCTGATCAACAATCGAAACCCTCCAGCTGACTCGGTCCAGCAGCAGCAGCAGGTCGCCTACACGGGATTTACACGTGATGATACCACCCGTACGCTAATTATGGCAAATTGATGTTCTTCCCACGATAAGCCGGCCACGATGCGATACACTGCATCCAGATGGTAAGAAAATTTTCCACGATAATTCATGATAATTGATAACAAATCATCGGCCAGCAAACACGTCTCATTAGCATCGGTCCAACACAACAGTCGACTTGGTTGTAGCTCTCGCCAGCTGATACAAACGTGGTTCGTGGTGTTCAAGTTTTGGGTTTGGGAACAATCTCGAACTCGTGAAAAACTCGTGTCCATGTGTGAAAAAGGTCACGTTCTGATGAACAAGCTGATCGGAATATTTTTTTTGTTTTGTTTGAAAATCGATCCCAATGATGCAACCGCATTGGTGATTCTTTAACATTAAGCATATCGCCTTTATAAAGATGTGTCATGTTTACGCCTAGAATTGATTTTCCCCTCCGGGCAAAGGAAATTCCGCCACGGCAAGCATTATTGCTTTATTAGCATGAAAGTGAAATATATAGAGAGTGTGCGATATTTTTAGAACAAAATGACACATTAGCATACGAGTGACGGCCAGGTACTAAAGCTAAACGTCATTCTAGCCAAGTGCAAATAAAACTATCACACACACACGGCGAATGACATTTCGACACATTTGCGTAACGATTATCACCTTCTTTCTGGGATTTTCATCGTGAAAGTCCCCAGTTTGGTGACACACGGCGAAAACTCAGCGCGTCGGATGAATCAGTTTGCTAAATTGGCTTAAATATCGAACAGCTTATTCAGCTTCGAACAGTTCTAAGCAAATGACGCTCACTATACACACACACACACACACACACACAAACGCAGCAGTGAAAGAAGCGGACGAAAGTTTTACGCTAATTAACATTGGCAAGCTGTCAACGTAAACCGCTGTGTGGTGCGGTTCGGTTGGGAACCATTTAGAAATTGGGGACAGATGCCTGCTGCGAAACGGATCCGGTATCTCCGGTATCGCGATTAGCGTTTAGTGATGTGAAGTGCAGAGTTGTTTCTGTGTGTTTTAGACACGAGAGTTGGAACACGAAAATGAACCGTGTGCAATTTTTATAACATGCTCATCCGTGCTCTTTATCTGTGAGGCTATTAAAAAGATAATAAATTTACTTACGGCACCCAAGGTCAATCGACTTGCTTGCCATTTTAATGTTTTTAATTGGTAGATCAAAAAGATGTAAATGATGATCTAATATCTCATTAAGTTTTGGCAAATTTTAAAGACAAACTTGAGACACAAATAATATTTTGTAACTCATATTGGTTTGCATATCAGTTTAGCATTCTAATATCAGATCTCTTCCACCATCCAGTTAGAGTGTTTCTATTTTATGTAATCATCTCCACTCCTCCGAACAGTTTCCTCTCTCTCTCTCTCTCCCTTCATTCCTTTGCTACGTCACCCAGGAAAAGCGTTCATTTTTGACACTAATGAAGCATGCGTGCTAAATTTCAACCACCAAAAACCTTACAACCGAACCATGCTTCCCCAGTTCGCTACGGGGTGGACCAACAAAAAAAAACGCAAACAAACAACCATTGCGCGATGAACGACGGGAAATTGCAACGGCGACTTACGTAAGTACGCCACGCACTCACACATCAAACGATGAAAGACACTCTGCCCGGCAACACGTCCATCCGGATGAACCTCATACCGTTGGGATCCTAGGGAAAATGGGAAACGGGTGGAGGGTGTTAAGGAAACAGATGTACTAAAAAAAGAAAAACAGCACACTAAAAAAAAAAGTCGAAGAACACCCACATATGCAACAAACGTTCTAAGTGTAAAAATGAAATAAAAAAAAGCTGCTACAATTAGAACATGCCGCAAGTGGAAGTTAAAACGACAACAGCAAAACCACACATAAAAAGGAAGAAAGAAAGAAAAGGCGGAAAAAATAACACCGCCAGACGGAAAGCCGCCAAGCGAGTGATCTCATTAGTGCAGAAAATCTAATTATTTACCAAAGGCGTACGTGTTGGGCACATGGGAGTATGTCCCGGAGGTCGGGGTGAGCCTGATGTCTTCAAAGGGAAACGCTCACCGGTGCCGAAACACTTCCCGAATTTGTTGTGTTCAAAATTGTTATTTTCGCCATTTGCTGTTCGTTAATGTGGGTGTTTTTTATACTTTTTTTCTTTCCTTCTGATATCCCACCTGTGCTTCGAAGGTTCTAGGCGTTCGATTTTGGTTTAATGTCTCTATATCGACACTTGTTTCATGGAGGACTTATGCTTAAAATATTCTTAACAATAAGACTATTAAGGTCTAGAAATCATGCCAAACTGTAATGGGATTAAAGACATTTCTCAAAGATATCATCAAATGTTTGGGTCTAAGCCTTCCAGACAGGAATGTCCCATAAACGTTTAACGCGTCTATTTCTGGGGATTCGATGTACCAAATTGGATTCTATTACTGATGACGTGTGAAACGCTTGTAACTCGACACGGAAATGCACACTTTCGGCACGGGTTGATGACGTCATCTGTGGTAATTTCTCTCACAAAAAAAACCTACTTCCAAGACGAATAATTTCGAACAATCGATAAGCGAAGGTTCTAGAAGATGGCAACCAGAAAGAGGCCTATTTGTGCAGTCATAACAACTGATTTCTTTAAACACTTTTTTTCGAACTGCCATTTCTGCAAGTGTCTTCTGTCGATGTGTGCAAAATTTGTTTTGTAGTTCCTTCCACTATGAAACAATAACTTCCCGAGCCTCCAAACAACCCAGACCGATGGGACGGGCTTGTTTGGTGGGAATTGCCATACAAAAAAGGAAGAAAAAAAATCAGCTAAATAAATAAATCAAAATTTTTGCAAGCAATCAAACAGCGACCAGCCCATGATTCCTGCCCGTTACCAAGTTCCCCGAGAATTGTGACGGTGGAGCCACCGTTTTGTTGTTGAGTTCTTGCTTTGTGGGACGTTTGGACGAATTCTTGGAACGGAACAGCAACCCGAAACGGGGTGGTTAAGAGTTGGCAGAAAATTTTCGCTTTCGCCAGCTTCTCGCCACACGAAAAACATACAGAATCGAATCCGTTTCGTACGATTTAAAGCAAGAAAGTGGTGGACCCGATGGGCGCGCGTGTCGCCGCTTGTGCAACGGCGGGTTAGAAGTCGTTGCGTGTGCTGTACACTAGTGCAGCGGCCAAATGCTGATGCAATAGGGCAGAATTATTGCACACCCATTTCGAGCACTCCGTCCGTCTGTGTGCCTTCAGCGTCATCAGCTGTTTCCAACTGGACGTGCCAAAAGGGGCCGGTTGCCAACTCGTCATATAAATATATACACAGTTTTTTTTCCTCCCTTACCAAGATTTGCTTGACACTTCTTGACGCTCAGACAGCTGTTCGGCGTGTGTGTGTGTGTTTCTGGTGTAGCATCGCAGCAAGATGGCACGATAGTAGTGTGCCAATTTTACCACAAATCTGGCCCTTTTGCTGAAGGCCACTCAAAAAACTGGATGACCTTCAGCGCTTACAGGGATGCCTTACTGCTCAGTGTACAGTGTGCCGGTCTCGTGCCGGTTTCCTAGCAACGAGACGAACGCGATCACTGGCACGTATCTACGGAGTAAGCCTCAGTGTGGTTTGCGATAAACAAACTATTCACACCAAGATCGGTAGCCTCCCGGTATCGCAACCTTTCAGGGTCAGCAAGCTTCCGAACGCCCGGCTACGTCAACAAGGGTTTTGGTGGGGGGAGATTTAATGGGACAAAACCACCGCCCACCGCTCACTCTCTCACTCTCCACTCCCGCTCGCTAGCTAGTACACCTTGACCGTGAATCTTTTGTCTCACTGCACGCTTGTCAGGGTCTTGTCCTCCAGATGGGTGCCTACAGTAGGCCACATCCGCGTTTATCAAAGCCCTCCCGGGGATTGTGTATTGCTCAGTGGTGACACGTAAATACTCAATGGTGGATGGAACTAATCAAGTGGGTTGACATGCCCGATAAGATATACCAGATATACGAGGTACTTGTTGCTTGAGCGAAGACTCATTCGGAAGAATTAAAAATCAATCGAATTGGGTAATAAAACTCTTAATGTCAAGATCTGATTAAGAGATGCTTTGTTGATGTCTGAATGACCTAAAGTAAAGAAATCTTTAAAATAAATAATTAAAAATGCTTTTGTTAACTACTATCATACTCTAGACGACGATATACAAGAAGAGACTAAAGCTCAAAGTAGTCTTCCTCCGCAATGACTCTTCTCAGCGCGATTGCTGGTTCAACCGGACATCCTCCGGTTGAAGCGACTCCGCACGCATGTGCAATATTCACCTCACGGTCACACCGGCCGCTTGCATCGCACGGCCCACTGAGCAACACGGCGCCCGCTTAGTCATCGTGTTTCTCCAATGTTAAAACTGTTTGTTCGGCAAAGTGGATCCATTTTTGTTGCCAGCTGGTGGTGACTATGGTGATGATGGTGGTGGTGACTATGATGAGATGGTGACTAAGGCACCTTCACCATCACTCCCACCCATTCATTCGTCGGTTTTCGGTCGATTAGTGCCAGGAGTCAGAACTGCAATGTCCGGACGAACCCCTTTTTTCTGTGTGTGTGTGTGCCACAACACATCCATACCGGGATGGTCGGGGGAAACCTTAAAAGGTGTTGCTGGCTTTTGCAGCGCTCGGTTGCGAAACAGTACCATCGCGTGTCCTCTTCACCGATCGGTATCGATCGCCCGTTCCTCCGGGTGGCAGCCAGGTCGTGTTGCTAGAGTCTTCACAGGCCACGCGCCTCCGCCTTTGAAGTACTTAACACCTTGCACATTTTTTTCCCCGTTCTGGTCTGTTTGTTTCCTTTCCGATGGGTTATGCTATTAGTGTGTTTTTTTTTATTTCTTTTGTTTCTCGTCACATTGCGCTAGAACCCTTCCTTGAGGTCTGATTTTAGCACTCGTCTAGTTGCTTGCTTTGCTCTTTTTTTTAATGTCACTGTTCTGTGCTCAATCAGGTGATCGAAGGGTGGCGTGTCGATGGGTCGTGCCATTTCCCGGAATTGAAAATGTGCAGATCGATTCGTAGTTTGTTTTTCAGTTTTTTATTTCTGTATTTTGTTTGCATGGTTGATGGTGTAGACTTTGCCACACTTTTGGAAGGTTTTTATTATCAATATCGGTAGTTTTCTTTCAAAAACGGTTCGATTTCCATGGAAAAAAGTATAGTTTTTATGCGACAGTTTCCGGTTTGACGTCTTTTTTCGGTCTTCTTTTAGCCAGGTGTCGGTTCAACCGTGCTGTAGATTTACTCCAAAAACTGTAGATGGCGAATTGCTTGGAATAATTCTGAAGATTTGTAAGAATTAAACAAGTCTTAGGAAAATTACGAACTATTACTAATTAATTGAAGTCTTGTGCTCATGTGAGATACATGAGGAAAGGGAATAAAAAATAATATTGGATCTTCAAGAACTGTATGGATATATTTTCCCTCAACTACTGTGTCCTTTCTTCCTTTATGGCATTTTGCTTGCTTTTTTGTTAGTTGTGCAACAGATTTCCCATCAAAACGATCGTTCCTTCCGGTGTTTTCATGGCGCACCATCAGCGTGAACATTTTCTCCATTTTCTCAACTAATTTCACCTACACACAGCCAAAGCCACCGCGTTGTTGTTTACTTTCGCCTGCCCGTTTTACTTGCCAGCATTACAATGCTCCAATCCTCCGTCGTCGGCATCGCCGTACCAAAATTGAACATCTAAAACAATCCGGCAGAAAGACAATTCGGGTTCGGCTTGACGGTACCAGGCAGCGCTTGGTGAGATGATGTCGCAGACAATTTGTCTCGCGACACACGATTTTTGGGGCTGCCTGTAAAAGCGCAACGCATTAAACCGACCCTTGAAGGGAAGAGAGAGAGGGGAACAGATTGGGTTTGTCACCCCTTTTTGTTCCCCTATCTAACCCCCTCGCTCCCCATTTTCGGAGTCGAGCACCATCATCCCGCACCGCACCGAAAAGCGAGAGTTTTCGTGTTTTGTCAGAGCAATTTGCTTTTTCGCGTGCTTATCTTATCGCGGGGATGTCGCGGCCATGGTTGACATGAGAATCATTTCAACTCTCGCTCCAGCACACTGGTTTGCTCAACTGGTAGAGAAGATATACACGCGACCAAACCCATCCCGGGCCCCCTCTATCAGCCCAACCAAGTTGTTTTCGTTTTTATTTGGTTTTGGTTGGAGTTAACATTAGACATTAGGGACGGGCAGAAAGGGCTCAAAGTAAAACCATCAAACGCGGGTAAGAATCCATCCGTCATACAACTGACTGCCACAGCCCAGCTGGACTTCCGAGTGTCAAGGGGTTAGAGAAGGTACTGCGGACGGTGCGTTTGGCACCGCAGACATGGAGTCGCGCGAACAGAGAACAGACCCAGCCATTCTGTCGGGGCATCCATTGCGCTGATAAGGATGGCGGCCTGGCAGCAAACTCGACAAACATCAACAACATGGCCGTACAGT